>JZSA01004430.1:0-140680 GCA_000956155.1 Cotesia vestalis | reverse complement strand
ATTTATTTACTCTTGTGTCATTGCTAATATCGGATAAATTATAGAACGAATTAATTCATGAAAATATCGATTGAGCAGTTATGTTGTTATGATAGAATTATAGAATAATGTGACGTTAAATGGAATGTCATATGAGGGCGTATGCCGGATTATACCTTCAAACGCGGGAGTAATTTAACTCGAATATTAAACGGCGTTAACACTCGCACTCAGCTTAAATCTCGGCTCTTTATTTTCACTATTATATTATACCTTCATACTTTACTTTGTTATTTTGAGTCGCTAAAAATGCAGGCACGGTGCCGAGCATCAGCAGTTACTGGTACTGCGGCATGTACCAGCTGCTGTGGCAAAAAGAGACTTTTGAGACTGTCTGAGACCGAGTAGAATTGCAATAGGAGCCCTCTAAAACGACGCATTAGCGTCGAGGGAGAAACTGTACAACTGAGCTGGGCACTTTACACAGAATATGAGTATAGTGTGCTCTTTAACATTTCTACGAGTTGCTCCAAGAGACTTCTAGGGTCGTGTAGGCTCTAAAATATCATAAACAAATCTTTTGTTTTAAAACAATCCACATTTTTATGATAATAATTACATGGCAGTTGAAAAGTAGGCGAAAATTTGGAAATATTTTCGGACAAATTCTCGGCGGTCATAGGTTCAATTTTCATACACTAAAAGAAAATTTATGTTGACTCAAGAGATATTTTCTTGATCTAAGAATTTATTTTGGAAGACAAATGATTATTTTGCTTTAAGAATTTCTTGTCTTGATTTAGATTTTCTTGGCTTAAGAACTATATTATCTTCAATCGATACATTTAGTTTTTCAACCAAAATCACATTATCGTTTAAAAAACTTTAAATAATTCATCAAAGTATATTTCAAAAACTCAATAGTCTTTAATTGTTATACCGAACAAAAATTATTTCTTGGAAGTAAGTAAATTAATGACTCAAAAAAAGCCATTCTTAACACAAGTCGGTACCATCTTGAATCAATGTTATCGCCTATCTTGAACCAAGAGACAAAAATTCTTGAAAGAAATTTATCTATATCTAGTTTCAAGAGTTCAAATTTTGAAGAAAAAAAGTTTCTTGAATCAAGATTGTTTTTCTATCAGCTTACATAACACACTCATAAAAATTATTTTACTAAAATAACATAAAGAAGATTCCAGAAAATTATGATATAGTAACAAATAAGTTTTCTAGTCGTAATAAATATATTAAGGAGATTCAAGTACCCTCCTCATGTAAAAAATGCCTATAAAAAAATAATACGTAGAAATACTTTTATTATACATCTTCAAATTAATTTTTAAATTAATTAATAACATTAATGCGACATTTAAAATTTTTCTTATGATTTTTTTCCGTGTAACTATCTTAAAAAGTAAGCCAAGTTGCAATAATGAATCAGTTTGTAATGCCACTTAATCAATCTGTCGTTTTAACAAAAATCATTTTGTTCTTGCAACAATGTCTATTTATTGTTACACTTGAATTATTACATTACCATTGCGTAGTTAATTTTATTGAAACAACAAAATTTATTTATTGCCTTGAGAAGGTAAATTTGTTTCCATTATTTTTACTTATTTTAACTAAATTATTCAGCTGGTTTTACGATAAAATTTGTTAGACCAACTAACTAGTTAATGTTACTGCATCTAAATATTTGTTGTTAAACCAAAAAAAAATATTTGTTATTCCTTTGAAACAAATTAGTTCAACAAACCGATTTGTTAATTCAGCTGAATTGTTTTGTTGAACTAGCTAAAGGGTTTTGCTTCAATTTCTGAACTGTTTCGTTAATAGAGCATATTAATTAAATTACTCATTATGAACTATGTTTTGTTATAATTTAATACGATTTGTTGCTCCTATGCTAGCATTATATTTTGGGGCCACAATTTGTCTCTTGTTGTCAAAACGAAAAATTTTTCTGTGAATTTTATTTAAAAATTCTATTGAAAGAATCATCAATGAAAAATTAATTTAAACGACTCGACAGTACTTCAGTAAAAATTATCATTCGTCAGATATTTCAGAAAATTATTATCGATTATTTTTATTATTATCATTATTATTACTACGAAATTGGTGTAAAAGAATGTGGAGATAAGAATTTCTTTCACCTTCAAATCATATCTGATAAAATGTTCCCCGGGCTTAAAGCTACTTCTCGTAGGCTTATCAACGTTTTAAATAACTTTTTATACACGAAGTACTTATTCAATAAAATTTTAAAGATAAAATTCACTTTATGAATTTTAACATTAAATTCGCTACTCATGTAAAAAAATAAAAATTGATCACATCATGAGTAAGAGTTAAGCCTGGTTTTAAAACAGTCATATATACGTAGGTTTTTATTCGTAATTCGGCTCTTAAAGCTTTAAGCTTTTTTATTTTATCTCAAATGCATTTTTATACGGCTTCGTTGCTTTTAAATCATTAATAATTGAAATAGCTTAATTAACGAACTCAATTACTGGAAATTACTTGCTGGCATTACTGAGACTGTTTATTTTTCTTTTAATCTTTTATTCTAAAAAGTTTATTCTATCGATGCCAAATAATAAAAAAAAAATAATTAAAACTTTTTAATTACAAAATTATTTTTTGGTCGATTGATTTAATAGTTATTTTTTTTAACTCAGTAATAATTAAAAAAATTTTTTTTTTATTATTTTGCAAAACAAATAAAACAGTCAAAAAAGTTCAGAAAATCCAAAAAATCGATTATATTACAAATTGATATGGTAAATTGCAAAAAGTAAATTTATTATTATCAATTATTGAAGCAATTTAAAGGAAAAGAAAAAAAATTGAATTTTCCGGATTATAAGTCGTACAAAAAAAGTCCTCAAACAATTCCCACGTCGTCAAAAGCTCGGTAATTTGAACAAATCACTAAAATTCTTTATACATCTTTTATCTTCTGAACCATTTACTTAATAGCCACAGTTAGCAACAGTTATAGACGTCTTTTTCAAACCCTTCACCATCAGAACAGTCTATAACCTGGCAAGTAAGCTCAACCCCCGTCA
Source organism: Cotesia vestalis (assembly GCA_000956155.1). Taxonomy (NCBI): domain Eukaryota; kingdom Metazoa; phylum Arthropoda; class Insecta; order Hymenoptera; family Braconidae; genus Cotesia; species Cotesia vestalis. The sequence continues at coordinate 137,621 of JZSA01004430.1, read as the reverse complement.
ATCAACCGATAATTTATACGTCTTCCTCAAAATAATTGTTTCCTGAATCCCGTGTTATGTTCGGACGAAAGTTTATGGGTGATTCTTTCCCTCAACCGTCGAAAAAACCTATGCTTCTATTCCTCAAATCTAATATGACGTAGACAACAATTTGATAAAAAATTCCGCGAAGAAAAAAGCGGATCAGACTAAAAAAATATCGGAAAGAGAGTTTGAAAAGTACGAGATAATTGGGTTGAGACCGTGATCGATCTTCGCAATACACAAGTGAAGGCTTTAATACAAGTTGTAATACATAGGATAGGTGCCGAGAACCGAGGCGAGACGAGAAATGTATTGAAGGGTTGCATCAACGTTAAAATTTCCAACACTTGTGCTTCCGTTTTCCAGGCTCGTACACCTTCACTTACTTACTGCTTTATTGGTTATCCTTTCTCTTAGCTCTTACATCTAACACTTAGCACCTTACACCTTACACCTTACACCTTACACCTTTCACTTAGAACTACATCGTTCCTATCTTCTATCTTCTATTTGTGTCGACTAGTTGGCAGATTCAATTTTCATCAGACATCAGATGAGTCGAGTATTGAGCTTCAAGAAGAAAAAGAAGAAGAAGAAGAAGAAGGATCTTGCTGTCATTAGAACAGATTTTTCCTTTCAAGATTTCTGATTAATTTTAACGTTCTGTTAAAATTTTAATTTAACTTTGGTCACTTAATCTGGAGTGTAGTTTTCATCATTGCTTCGCCTTAGCTATTCAAAATTTGTTAATGATTGAAAAATCACAAATCCTTATCTTGAAGAAGATACTGCGAAAAATAAAATTAAGTAAATTAGTTTAATCTAAGATACAAATAAACATTTGAATAATCCTTAAGTCATTGTCCCTTGAAAGTAATTAAAACTTGTAAGGTCTTTTGTGGAAACAATTTATTGAAGGAACGGTAGAAAAATTTCTCCAATTAGCAGACTTAGCCAAGCGTTTTTGCACGCCACAAAACAAAATGCTCACATCTATTCATTTATCAACCGTAAACATTTGAACTTTGTAAGAATAAATTTTCTGATGTAGCTTGATATTTCCACGTGAGGTAAAATCAAAAAATTCGACAAGTCTACATTTCGCTTGATATGTTTCAATATGTCGTCCATGTATAATTTTTGATGGTCTGACATAAAGATTGGCACATTAAAAAATTTTCTTACGGTAGAAAATACCATCACTCGATACTGCTTCATGATTTTAACTAATAAATACTGAATAATTACAATTTTAATGGTAGGAATTTCCATGAAAACAGATATTGTTGACGTCTGATAGACCAGAGTAAAGTTTAAAGAGTTCGTCATTTTTAATAAGAAGGAAAACAAAAGCTCAAGTTATCAGCAGCTATATCACAGTTCATTTTCAACATACACATTCACACATTGTGTCTGGAGAATTTCTCGGTGTTTGTTCGATGAAAAGCCAGAATCTTAGAGACAAGTGAAATATTTATCATCAAACACATTTCATCTGTCTGATGCCAGATACTAATAAAAGTGAGGTACTTGTGCTAATAAAAAATCCAGTAATCTCGAAATAAAATGAGATTCTTGAAAAATAACTCGGGTAATGTCTGTTGAGACACTAAAATTTTAATCAATACGTCCAATTTGTTCAGTGATTACACACATGTTTATATGAGTTTCATATCTATGATTAGATTGATATTATTCGAAGCATGATAATGATTATACTACTTTGTTGATAAAATATTTACAGAATAAAATGTTACATTTGAAATGTAACGTGAAGGTATAATATGAAAATAACGTGTCACTGCGGTTTGTTTTATTCATTCATAATATTTAAAGATCTTGCTTTGATTCTATCATTGTTGATTTATAGCTCCAAAGCTTTAGCCTTGTTATTGTAGGAAGTGCGCTTCAAATATTGGATACTTTGTAGGGATGGATATCATAAACGATTAGATGTGATTGTAGGCCAGGGCTACTCTTCCCTCTTTACTGTTACCAAATCTCTGTCGAGGGTTCTTTTTTGTTGGGATTTGTGTATTTATACTCCTAATCCAGATGTTTATTTTTAGTTTTTTGTAATAGAGTAGCGAACATTGGAACAAATTACCTGATAAAAATTTATATGATAATAGTTAGCTTTAAAAGCTATCAGTTATCAACTTTAATGGTTTTAAAAGTCGTAAAGTTATCTGCAAGTGGTTGTGGTTGATATCGAAGGCTATTTTTTTGGATTGATAACATGAAGAACGATTTATGTGGATCAAAAATGACGAATGCTGAAATTTATTGTTAGCTTTAGATCATTCTCTCTTAAAATAAATCAGTGGAATTTCACTGATTTATTTTAAGAGAATTGGAAATAAATTTTGATAAGAAAGACTAAGTGCAAATAATTGTTGTTTTTTTTTTTATAAAGGAAAATTTGTACTTTTATCATTTATTGTTTTTTTTTTTTTTTGGTTTATAATTAATCTAGTGTTTAAAAATAAGTTAATAATAAAGAACAAAATTCAGTGTTGAAAATTTAAATTTTAATCAAATTTATCCAAATTTGGTTCTTTTTTCCTCTTAACCAATTATGAATTAAATGAATACTACACGCAGAAAAAAATTTTGTTAAGATAATCTAAGATATGTTGTGGTAACAAATGAATTTGTTAACATAGGGATAACAAATCATATGTTAAAATAACAAAATTTAGGATATAATAAGTTATTGATATGTTATAACAACAAAACAGTTTTGTTAGTATGGCAAAATCTTTTAGTTGATTCGACAAAATCCTATAGTTGGTATAACAAATTTTTTTGTTGAAACAGCAAAATTGTTCTATTAAAGTAATAAAGAAAATTTGTTAGAGTAACAAAGAAAATTTGTTGTAGTAATAAAATGACTTTGTTACAACAACAAAAGTCATTTTGTGACAGCAACAAAATAATTTTATTAGTGAAACAAATTGATTTTGTGATTGAACAAACTGGTTTGTTAGTACAACTTGAAACATTTTGTTAATGCAACTAATATGGATTTGTTGCTATAACTATACTCATTTGTTACCACAACATATTTTTCATTTATTCCGTCTTTTGTTATTTCAACAAAATCATTTTTATGCGTGTAGTTTTGAAAATAACTAATCCAGTTATCAATAATTTTTTCATCCAACACAAAACTATTACAACCAATAAAAAATGTCTAAATAACAATAATCTCATTTTGTTTATCAAAAAAGCAATAAGCATCGTCATTTTGGCATCTATTTTCAATATTTCTCAATCATGACATATAAATAAAATTTTTACAATAAAGTAAAACTTCATTATTATCTTTAACTTAAGAATTATCATTAAAAATTAATTTTTTTTTTTATCAAAGTTGAGACATATTTATCACACGATCGTTAGGAATGTAATTAAGTACTACCTCATTAAAAAGTAAAATAAAAATCAATGTGGCCATTGTCATTATTAGTAATATAAATATTAGTGTAGGAAGATGTCTTAAAAATGTATGATAGTGATTTACTTTTAATAATTAAATAGAATAAAATCAAACTGTCTTAGATTTATGAAAATCACACGTCAACAACCGCGAAGATGACAAAGTATCGTATTTCCGGTTTGCAGTTGGGTCTTGATTGAATTTCCTGAGTACAATCGTCGTATTGATATATGGAGTTCAAAACCGTTACTCACGTCATTAAAGTGTCGAGTTTGAAGACTCGGGTTCATTAAGTCACTAACTTTTGATTGGCTATGTTGTATTAAATATTGATGGACGATCGGTGATAATTATTATTCATTATCATTATTACTATCAATAAATAAATAATTTTAAATGTGTTACGTTAAATTAAAAAGACCGAGGTGATAAGTTTATAAAAAGTGATGATGGGATTTATTATGGGCTGCACATGTTTCAAAGGTACTACAATGGGCCATCTTTGTCAAGGTTTGTCTTAGTATTTCTCATCAAATCACCAAATCATGCAAATTTATGCACACTTTTATTTACTTTTTTCCGTTCGTACCAAGCACTTGATTTCCTTTATTAAACTTTTTTACTACTAACCGATGTAGAATCGTGATATTGCTGCAATACATTACGATGTTTCTTTTTTTTTTTCATTAAAAAAAAAAAATTTAACCCTAGTAATTGAAACTCGCTTTATTTTAACTTGAACAATTTATACAAATAATCATAATTAATCATTGAAAGTTCTACCAATATATAAGATTCTAACATCATAATTATAATTATTATTTCTGCAAATTAAAAAAAAAATATTAGACACTTTTTCGCAGAATTTAAATCAGTAATTAATTTTTTTCAACGTAAATAAATATTTTCTGAGAAAAATTTTTTATCAGAGTATAAACAAAAATTATAATTGACGAATGATAGTCATGTAAAAAATTCAACGAATTGAAAAAAAAAAATTGTTATGAAAGTATTAATAGAAAAATTTTGTAAAGTGTTTTTTTTTACGTGAAACTTTGAATTTTATTTACGCAAAAAAATACTGGATTAGTCAAAAATTTCATGAATTAAAATAGTCACTTTAATATTTTCAAGCAGAATAAACTATATTTCATCTGACGATTTTTTTTTTCGTGGTAGCATTGATTCAAGATATTACCGATTTTTTTCACCTGGAGGGAAAAGAATAAATCTTATTCCTATGCAGAATGGTAACCATTACTATGTTACATAGTAATGAAAATTTTTGTGAGAACCATGTGTAAATTTGCTGGTAAAAAATCTTAGAAATTGTGATGAAAATATGAACAATCACTCATTCGATGCAGAATTAATTGATCATTAAGAATTAAAATAATGTTTATGTTTTTAGTTAATAAAAAATTGACATTTTCATCAAAAAAATAAAAAAACAACAGCAGAAGCACAAAAAAGTCTCAGATTTTATAATTTTTTTAACATTAAAAATAAATTTTATACATTTAAGAATAAGTTGAGATGAAATATTTGTTTTTCTTTTTTTAATACTTAAAATGAAGAAAGTTTTTCATAAAACCTAAAATCTAAAATTCTTAAAGGAAAACAAATCATTATTAGTTTTGAAGAGTTGTGTTTCTCATATCAAATTTTATTTGATCTTACAGAGGTAATAAACTCTTGATCTTTAGATATCGAATTTCTCGATGTTAACAAAATGAGTTTCATAGTGAAATATTATTGAATCAAAATCACCGTTGCTTTTTGAAATAATTGTCTTCTTGGATCAACAACATTTTTCTTAAATCAAATATTTTTTTCTGTGTTGGACCAATACCATAAAAATTTATTGTTTTTTTATCTGTTACTTTGTCCGTGCATGAATTATTAAACTTTAAGCATCATAAATAACTTCCAGCCTCATATAAAATAATTTATGTCAATGTAACACTTATGAATGTTCAACTTTACTTAATTTTGTATAATTATAAATGTCAATTTTGACTACCATTTTTTTCGATTTTTCATCTCTTTTATTACATAAAAAATCAATTTATTCGTGACAAACATGTGTTTTGTGGATTTAAAGTGTCGAACATATAATATTGCTTTTTTATTATCATTATTTTTATTATTATCATCACCATCATCATCATAAAAAAAATGTTAGTATTCATTGTTTGTTTATCAGAGAGTAAAATTGTCACGTTATCCCTCAGAAATCTTATATTTTATAATTTGCCATGCATAACGCGACTGACATGCAGTCTTCGTCCCGTTCAACTTGTCACGCGACCAACCACTCGCAATACATTTTTATCCTCTAGAAAAATTCACTTCTCTTTAACTGCACACACACCATACTTGTTAAAGAAAAATAAATCGATTTAGCAACCCCGCCCTCGGCTTTCAAACGCAGTTAGATATCTCATTTATGATAAAAATACACAGTCGTAAAATCAAAAATTCACCTCGCCGAGACAATAAAAACTATTTTATGTTTGAGCTCAAAGAAAAAAAAAACCACTTAACGTTACATGCGAATTCATGAAATACAATCGGTGTGTGGTTTATAAGTCAAATTATGAATTATGAATCCTCGAGGGTTTTTTTCTTCAGGTACAAGTAAATACAACTGATCTTTTTTTCATTTCTATTAAAGTTGTGTTTGAGGATTAAATTTTTTCTCTTCAATGCTGAGGAACGAGTTGAATTGAAGCCAAACAGGTGTCGCGATAAAGTTGCTAAAGTAATAAAATAACTACTGAAAGATAAAAAACACAGAGAAGATAAACAAGATGGAAATAAAATGAATTTAAATTTTAAATGAAACTACAGTATGAAAAAAAAAAAATCTTTAGAAATGCGCACTGTCAATGTTTGGGTAGAATAATTTTTATTTTAATTTCAAAAAGTCATAGGGACTTATAACTTCAATGGTTACTTTATTTTTAGTTTTCAAAACGTTAATTGAAAAAAATTTTATAATGAATTACAAAAATACAAAAGTTACTTATTTTAAAAACAATAAAATAATTCATAAATATTTTTTTTTTGTTTCAGGTACGTGAAGAAAATTTTTCCAACTATTAGATCATGTAAAAATTGTTGGTAAGTTTGCTTTTTCCAAAATAGTCTAATCAATATACAAAAATACTATTTCTTAGATCAAAAACTGATCATTTTAGTTACGACATCTTGCGGTAAAAAAATTAAATTACTTTCTGTACAAAAGTCTTATCAAACGCAACAAAGCCCGTCAAGTAATGGCTCTTGCTATTAAGTAAAATGTCTAAAAAGTTTTATTGCGAAAACAGAAACTCTATTTCTTATTCAGCAACAAGAGCTCGGCATTTCATTTTATAAAGATATTAGAATCTCAAGTACATTTCACTCGGAACGACTGCTTGTGATTACTTTTAGTCTGTAAACGTGTACGAGTTCAAAATATTATTACAGAAATAAAATAATATTAATTCCCTACGTCTTACAAAACGTTCTCGTATTTTTCTCCTTGATATAGTATATATCTATTTATTTGATCAATTTCGATGGACCAAATCGGTCAATTAGTTTCAGAGCGGCTAAAATCAGGAGCTTAACAACAACCATTATGTTACTTATCAAACTTTCAATTGCTTTGCTATAACTCGGCTAATTTCCGAAGAAAGAACATTAACGCTCATGAAATACTAAAAATTTTTCCTCTCAAATAATAACAAAACACCCCATGAATTTACGAAGCTCGAATGGAAGCAATTTATGAAAAGTAACAAAAAATCCATTGTTCAAAATTTCAAAAACTTAAGCCATAAATTAAAGCCCCGAGTCGTCAACAACGAATTAAACTCACCAAGTTCAAACAACATTTGTCTGAGTAAAGAAATCAATACTCGTTCAATTCTGGTTGCAAACTTGAACGTAATTGTCTTTCCGTTAAAATAATAGGCTCTCTAAACTTCGAAACCCGGAACGGAAACGCGGACATTCATGATCGATCGTGAACTCAAGTCAAGCTCCCCAATTTTTTTCTGTTTTTTGTTATCGACATCCAGATAAAAATAACAGATAACGCCATCTCAAACGAGAGTCATGAAGCTCAACTTGCGCAAATCTCGAGCTTTGTTCCCAGCCGATCGATAACTGACACTGCCGAGTATTGTCATCTTTGCGACGCCTGTTTTATCGTCTCTCGATGGTGAAAATTTTTTTTCCGAAGCCAAGAACTATCAATTTTTTAAGAATTTGAACAATAAAATTGAAAAGCAATCAATCATAAATGGGATGAGCTTTATCATTTTTTCTGAAATGCAAGCTCGATTGTTTACTGATAAACGCACTGACAGATGTGCTGATTGTCGATAAAGAAGAATTTTAGTCTGGAAAGTTTCTTCTAGATGTCGCTGCAAGCTTCCGTGGAGCTTTCAGCGATAATTTATTGATGTTCTCTGTTCTAATGTAAATAATTAAATGATTGATTATAGAATTACGTTAGGTATTTATTTAGTTGATTTTTTTACAAATAAGTAAGTAATTATTGAGAAGATTAATTTTCAATGAGCGTTAAAGGTTATGCTGTTAATATAACTATTAAAACTATTCATAGAATGCTGCGAGCTATTGATATTAACGCGCGATAGGAAATTGTTATGTCAACGATTAATAAACTGACAGCCTTTGTTCCGGTGCATTTTTATCTTCATGAAAAAAAAAAAGTTTTTTTTTTTTACGCTATATTCAATGACGTCAGAAACTACAACACTCTTATTTACATATCGTTAGAATGAATTCCGCTCTAGAGATTGCAAAAGAAAACGTGCTGCGCTTTTATAATTTCACTTGTCATTTAATCTGATTTAAATCTACATTTAGTATATTTATTTTTTATTTTACTTGTTTTAATTATTTAGCATCAACAAATAGTACCATTTGTCAAATAGGAGTTAACTATATACATTTTTGTTGATCGACCGAATTTTTATCTGGATTCAAATTAACATCAATCAAATTTGACAGTAGTCTTAATGGAAGTATTTTTGATAAAACCCATCGATACAGTTATGATGTTTTCGGAATATAATCAAATTTTTACCATTTATATATAAATACCTATATCATATATAATATGACCTTTAAAACAAATCACTTCGCTTAGACAGCTGGTAATTTAAATAATTTATATTATCAAAATTTCACAAGTGTAAACAAGAATAAATGAACAAACCATGACTTGTATAAAAAGAGAAAAAATGACCACAAAAAAAAAACAATTATTTACTAAAAATACTCTCATGGAAAAATTTCAGATTGATCTGAAAAATTATCATATTAAAAAAGATATTGGTTGATTTGATCATATATAGTAGAATTTTGAATATTAATATTGACAAGCTTTAAATTTTTTTCTGTCAAGTTGACGCACTTTAGAATTTAAATAAAACACTTTTATTTCAATAATACACTGATAAAAAAATTAACTTCACTCAAGAACCAAAATCTTTAATCAAGAATACCATTTTGAAGAAAATTCTTGAATGAAGAAATTATTCTTGGTCGAAGAAAATTTCTCTTGTTTCAAAAAGTTATTTTTTTGGCTCAAAAAAATTATTTTTTAAAAAATGGTATTCTTGGTTCAAAATTTTGGCTCTTGACTCAAGTTGATTTTTTATCAGTGCAAAAGTTAGACAATACAATTATTTTTACAGGATTTTTATTAACAAATATTCATCCGGCATCTGAAGAAAGTCTTTGGAATCTTGAGCAACCCCTAAAAATTTTTTACTGAACTGATTTTTGGAGAACCCGTACAAAAAAAAATCTGATTCAAGATGAATTTAATATTGAAATAAATATTTTGACACAAACATGAATTAGTTTTGAGATCAATCTAAATTTAAAATTGATTTGTAAATATAAATTAGCATGCCTATAAAACTTCCGATCCTGCTTCAGAATTTTAATTAAGACTCAAATATACTTTATGTATAAAATTGATCCTAAATATTATTAAATCTTCATTAAAATTCTGAATCAGAATTGAAGGTTCTACAGGCGTGCTAATTTTTATCTACAATTCAATTGCAAATTTGGATTGATCTCAAAACTAATTCATTTTTGTGTCAAAATATAAAATTCATTCTGAATCAGAATTTTTTTTTTGCACTTAAAGATTCTTGAAAAATAATCAACTAACATATTTGAATAGTTGCACTGAAAAATAAAAATAGTTCGTCTTTTTTGCGTGACCCCAATGTATAAGAAAATAAAAAATAAATTTTTATTCGTTAATTATTATATTGTGTTAGACAAGAGTTGGGTTAAAAAATAATTGAAGTAATAAACCAATAACGGATAAGTGTTTTAAAAGAAAAACATTTCGATAAAATCAAATGTTCTTGAAAATTAATTTGTTCAATTATCTTAAGGTATTCTGTACAAATTATAAATAATTAAATTTATGAATGAGAAAACTTCACGAGTAGTATGTTCGCATTTGCATTCCACTTACATATAACATTAGTATCAAAGTTGGTAAAATCTTTGGAATTGCTAACACACATTCCGAGTAAGCACATTATACCGTGTTATGTAATTTGCTCCTTCTCATTATTGTTAAGCCTATAGATATCTGTAACAAACAAAACTTTACTTGACAAAATAATCTATTTAATTAGACATTTTTTCATCGATTGTTTTAATGACAAAATTCAATGACTCAAATAGAGATTCTTAATCTCAAATTGTTATTAAATTTCTAATCATGGCCATTGTAATATTCAAGATGAATATTTATAAGTTCCGATCCATATCTGTACATTTATTTGCCAAACCATTAGTATGTATTCGCTATAAAATTATAGCGTGTTTTCATTTCAAACAAAGGAAATATATATTCAGACAAGTATCCCATGAGCGTGGGCGCCATTTGTAATAATACTCTACTCCATCTCATGTTGAAGTACCGATTGAAGCGCAGAAAATGTAATTTAAAAAAGCTTTGTTTGTTTTTAATACACTAATGCCATAGCAGTTAAACCGTTCCGTTTACTTTGTACGAAGAAGTGATTCCTTACAAGCGTCTTACAATACGAGTCTTATATGTAATGAGTCCTCTGTCAACCTATTGTTCGCAATAGAGTTTTACAAGATGCAATCAGATCTTATTATTTGAAATATCTAAAAGTACGATAAAAAACTAAAATTGAAAATTAAATTCTAAGGAAAATTTTATAAATTTAAATTGCAATTTTTGTTCCTTCAGTTTTTGTAATTTTATTTTCAATATAAATTTACTAACGGCAGCAGTCTATTGATGAAAGTCGAAAAAGGGATCTATAAAGTATCTGGAAAAGACAAGTGATTATCCATGACCTCGATGCACATCAGCCCTGAATTTTTTATTTTTATTTTTTAATATTTCAGTCTCAGGTTCAGTTACCTATACCTTGAGTATAAGGATGATGTACATTATAATTCTTACCTCCGAAAATTGTTTACTAGTGTATGTTTTTAAATCCTTTCAATCGTAAAAGGTTTCTTCTCTGTTTTTTCTTCCATACGTGCATCATCCGTCCAGATAGATCAAAGAAATTTAAAAGCTCGCTACGTACGTAACATAAATTTAATCCTAGGAAATGGCTTTATTTTCTTTCCAATGTTTGAAATTAGTTTTTAGTCTGTCCAAAGCAATACTGCCTTCATTTACACGTGCTCGGAATTTTTTAGTTCATTTTGAAATAGTTTTGATACAATATAATAGTTTTTCTATTTTGTCAATTGTAATAAAAATATTTTTATTTCATTTGAAATTTTTACAACTAAGCACATTTCTGAAGTATTTTTTAAATTTTTTAACAAAAAAAAATAATTTCTTTTTAGTTCTATAATTGAGGAGAAGGAAACTTGGCTCTGATTTTTAGAAAAATTTTTCTTGCACGTAACATAAAGATATAATTAAAAAAATTTAGTTTTTGACATTTAATTTATAAAGAAGCCATGTTATGAATAACATCCTATGAAAATTTATCATATTCATTCACACCAAAAAATTTTTTTTATTGTATAGAAGCAAAATTAGTAATGATATGCAAGGAAAACAATAAAAATTGGATGCTATGTTATATTGATTCAATCTGTGCAATCTATAAATAACTCGCTTTTATAATTTAAATCCACTGTATAAATATCGGGTAGTAAAAGCACAATGAAAAATCAAAATATGAAATTTCATCATTCCCCGACCATTCAGTGGAATTTTAATTAAAATTACTCATATATAAAATAACCAAACAAATAAACAGTATGCAGGCCGTAAATTCATTCTGCTCTTGAAATATCAATAAATGCTTGACATCTATAAAATCGATATAATTTTCACAAAATGTGAAGAGCTTTATGATTTGATTGCTAATAATACTGACGTATTTTGTCAATTGCTTCTCATTCAAACTATAATGTCAATGTCAAAATTCTGCAATCCGAATCATTTATCAAAACAGGAATTAAAATCGTCTAAATTGCGTATAAAATTAATAATTTCGTTTAAAAGAAGTGAATTTCTAATTTTAGTGCAACAATGCACCAACCCAGCCTGGAAGTCCATATACACAGAAAAAAAAATGTTCTTGAATCAAGTATATATTTTTGAAGAGCTCAATATTCTTGATTTGAATAAAAAAATTCTTGATTTAAAAAAATTTTTCTTGATTTAAGGAAATTTTACTTAATTTAAAAATTTTTAGTCTTGATTCAAGACACTTACCCTCTTCAAAATTATATTCTTGGTTCAAGAATTTTTCTCTTGAATCAAGTTAATTTTTTTTTTCTGTGTAGAAATAGTCAGAATAGCGTCTTAGAACCTTAAAACGGAGATCTGATGATAACCCGATTTTTGAAAACCGAGGTGAAACCAGTAGCTTCCCAATTTTTGGAAAATCGTTGATTTTCATAGCGGAAAGTTAAAAATTAAAAACAAAATAACAAATATTGTAAAAAAAATATTTTTCAAATCAATATCCTTCACTAAGTCGCTTAAAAAATGTTTGATGCAAATGCGACCACATAGATGATACATTCAAGCAAACATCGGATTAATCAAGTGAATACATACATATTGTCGGGAATTCAACATTCGCTAATATTTAATTAGTGTATGTGTACTAGTCATAGTTATGTACGTACTTGTATCGCAAATTAGTATTGATTTATTGAATATTGATAAACATCAGTATAAAATTGAAGCTACTGGGCTGTTTGTTTTATGGAAATTCATTTTATTTACCTAAAATACATCCCTCAGCTTATTCAAAATATTCAAATCAGCTTTAAATTTATTCACTTTCATTCATTCTCACTAAAAATAATATCTTTATTAATATTCATAGTCACGGCAATATTCCAATCTAATTTCAAGATCAAATATTATCATCTTCCTTTGTTTCCGGACGTGTCAACTCCAAGAGGTTCATTATTACCAATAGTTTCCTAGATTTATCATAAATCTCACTATTGCATTTGTCTTAATGATGGAAATTAAAAAAAATTTTTCTATTTTCCAACTCAATTCTTCGAGTTAACTCGTGATTGTGCATGTATGCATTTATTTTTGATACTAGCAGTCTACCCCGGCTTCGCATGGGTATTTAACAAAAATTTCAAAATTAATTATTATATAATATAGCCTGTGTCACTGTATCAACAGTGAAAGAATTTTTCAAATCGATTCAGTAATTTCGGAGCCTATTCAATGCAAACAAACAATCAAATCTTTCCTCTCTACACAGAAAAAAATAATTTCTTGGACCAAGAAAATTGTAAGGAAGACCAAAGTTACTTTGTAGCAAGAAGAAATTTTCTTGGCTTAAAAAAATTTAATTCCGTTCAAGAAATTTTAACTTCATTCAAGAAATTTTCAATCTTCCTTAAGATTTTCTTGATTTAAGAATTTACGCTTGACTCAAGACTTTCTTTCTGTGTACAATATTAGTATAGATAACGCAGCTTATCACGAAAATAGCGTCAACAATTCTTGAAGGATTTTAATAAAACTCAATATATTTATTATTTTAATGATTCTCGAGTCAAAAAAGGTAAATAGTTTAGAAATTATTACAGCAATTTAGAATTTTCAAAAAATGCAACTATCACACTTTTAATATTTTTTTTTTTAATAATTTATAATCGCAATGACTTATCGAATTTCTATAAAATGCATCTAAATTCTCATTAAATATGCTTTAATTTTCATGTTTACTTAACCAAAACTTGCCTATTTATTCATCTATTTGATGAAAATTTACTTTTACATTTGTTTTAATGATTCTGAAGGTTTTTGATTGCTCTGAATCTACTTCCATTTAGGCTTTTTACATTTATAATTAGGTTTGTTATAAAGTTTTGATCTGGAGCGATAGTTTATATGGTTATAAATATCAATATTAAATGGTTGTACGGATAATGCTGTTTAATTTATGTCTGGAAGCTTCTCCGGTATAAATTCATTCAAAAGTCACTCGTTTCCACCCCTGATTAATTACCCTTGATAAAAGTTTAATCCCAGTTGATTAACTTTGTCGATAACAGTCTCAGAGAATGTCAATGTGTGGTTACTATTGAAGATTTCCAACTTTTCAAAGTTATAAAGTTTAATTGCATGTTAATTATTTTGTAAAAAATCAGTAATTTTTTATCAAGGATCTAAAAGGATTTGTTTTTTAATTAAGGTTGTTAAAATATGAAGAAAGGTTATAAATAAAAATTAGGACATACTAAAAAAAAAGAGTTGATAATAATGATGAACATTTTGATACATTGAAAGACCAAATTAAGAAATTTTTCTTTCTGTGTATGCAACCCTTTAAAATGATAAAAAAGTATGAAATTAAAAATTAAGTTAGTTCGTTAAAAAAAAAAACAAGTTCAAATTCTTCCGACAATGATATTGAAAAAAGCATAACAAATTTTCAGCCAAATCAATCTAATTTGTTAATTTCTAAGGTGACTTTGCCCCCAATAGAAAGAAAAAGAAAGGACCAAAACTTTATTTTGATCCTCATTGAGTTTTATGAACTGAAAATAAAAAGCACTGAATAATTCGAAGAATTTAATTTTAAGGATCAATGAATCTAAAGTATTCGATAGCTCATTCTCATAATGTATGACGGTGAAAATTCTTTACAAATAGTTTTTAAACTGTTCACAAGTTAGGATACTGGATTTAAAAATATCTTTTTGTCGGTTTTTTGTTTCATTATTAACAGCACAGAGCTTCTGAAGTAGGAGGAGGAGACTGTGTATTGTAGATTGTATATAACGTGAGCTAAATTACTAGACTCTAAATCGTGCAGCCATGCACTCACTAGCAACTATGCAAACTCCCAGATCCCCGAGGTTCGTGTGTACTTTATAACCTACAGTGAGATGTTTCATATCTCACCAAAGCTCGAGGCTAGAGGCTAGAGGCTTCCACAGTTTATGAATGCATAACACATCCAAAGTAACGGACTATGAAATATTTATCAAAAATATATGAATACATACATATAAAGATATATAGTATATATACTTTGTTGATTTATGTTAACTGGATGTGGACTCAATTAATTTGGCGTCAAAGAAAAATATAAATAAAAATAATCGATAGTAGGAGAATTAAAGAATTTTTATTTAGTTTTTCTATTATTTGGCAATAACTTTGAATAAATTGCTCGCTTTTGGCGAATTTAAACTACCAGTAGTATTGCATAACTGTTTACCATTTCAATTTCAAGTGGGTTTTATAAATTAGTGAGCTTTTGCGGTTATGTAATCGATATTGCTAAGGATGTCCTCAATGGTTCGAGTGATGACTCACATTATCGAAAGTACATATGTACATATCAAATTTGGTTTGCTAATAATTAGTAACTCTTCAATTTTTTTATTGTTTATTTCTTTAATATTATTTTGACTAGCAACAAAAATTGAATATGCTTTTTTATAGTCTTTGAAATAGGCAGAACGTGTTTGAAGTCTCTTAATAAATCATTTATTCCGGAAAAAAAAAAAAAAAAAAAAAATTGCAAAAATTTCTATTTGTACTAATTGAAAAAATTTACCAATGCTAGTTCTTAACTTTCCACTTCAAAAATTAACAATTTTTTTAAATTTGGAAGTTATTGACTTTATTCTGATTTTTGAAAGTCGAAGTTTCCATCAAAATAAAATTTTTTGAAAAAAGAGTTTTTTCAAAATAGCTCTAATTTTTTTGAGTGGGTTGGTTTTTTAGAACTTAAAAAACTACATCAAATACTCCAAAATCAATTGATTCGTTTCCGACATTCTACAATTTGAAATGTTCAAAAAATATTAACATAACAACACACAATAATATATAATTAAAATTAAAAAAAAAAATAAATAATAATTAAATTAAAAAAAAAAAAAGTCTTATATTTTTGTCACTACTCGACTTTTGATTTTTTACTAATGAATTGGTTCTAGCTTCAAGTTCATCAGTAATATGACCACAAAAATCAATTTTACTACTTGTCTATTTATAATCAATGGTAACTTTGTTGACAACAAATCTTTGTGCTAGTAATTAATAAGTACATTAAAGAAAAACTTGGAATACTTGGATGTTATGTGTCAAAGCTAATAATGATGTAATCACAGTCATCTGATAGAACTGACGAGATCAAGTTTGTTGAGAACACAATGGCTAGATCCATAATCAAGGATTTTGAGACTAGCAGTGTGCTGAAGGGAGAGGCCAACCCCTGCAGCCTCGAAATCCCCGGGGCGGTTCGCGCGTCGTTTCGCCCACGTGCCTCGATTGCAGCTGCAACCACTCATTCTACCTCTCCAATTCCCTCTTCAACAACCCGTCTCTCTTCTCTCTTCTCTCTTTCCTTTATTTGCTTCACAATATATCTATATATCTTTATATTTGTATATGTGTATATCTATATATTTTGTTCCCGTTTGAACAAGCCCCTGTGGTTAAACTGCGGTTACAACACTCGAGTACTATCAATTTCAAAATTATATATATATATATATATATTTGTACAATAAGGATTCAACGCGAAATCACTGGGGTTGTACCACTGACCGTTCTTTATGAACCCAATTTATCTAGATTAATTCAAAAACTCATTTTCATGGTTAGCTTCTTCTTCTCCAACAATTTTATATATTATTAACAAAATAAAGAAAATTTTGACATTAACACAATTTTGTATCATTAAAAAGATCTTAATCTGAATTTATGCTTTTTTAAAGTATTACATTCTTTTCAGCGATGGATAATTTAGTGTGATAAAGTATTGGAGTAGTTTTTAATTAATTAGAATTTCAAGCTAGATAAAATTTGTTTATTTATTTATTTTGTAATTGATCTATAAAATTGAGAGAATAAGAAAAATTTTGTGACGGGTATAGTTTCACTATAAAATGAGATTCTATAGTGAAATTTTGCACCATCAAATAAATCGTAACCTGAATTGATATCTTTTCACAGTTTGATATTTTTTCCAGCGATATAGTCAATTTATCATGTAAATAATTTAAAAGAATAAGTAAAAGTTTGTGACGGACATATTTTTATTTTAAAAGCAATTTTTATAGTTAAATTTGGTATTGTCAGAAAATTATTATCGTGAATTTGTACCTTCACACGATTTTATATATTTCTTGGTGATAGTTGATTTTTTTATGTCAATTTTTTGGAGAAGTATTGAATAGTTTTGAGGTTCTTGAAATACATTACATTCGTCCATTAAAGCGCTGCTAATTGTAATATAATTTTTTTTATTTATTCAAAAAGTACCTGAGCAGTGAATGTCGCGATTAAATAATAAACAAATCGATGAGCCAAAGTTCTTTTATTAATAATAAGTTGTCATCCTTTGCAATTATATAGTGACTGAAACTTGCTAGTATTTATTGTTTTTCAACTAATTAAGTACAATAAAGTAACAAATATAGTATCCAATCAATATTTTAGTATCCCAAATAACCAAGTTCTTCTCTGAATGCGGTGTTATATAAGTCACTGACGTTTTCAAGCACTATTGATGATTTAGTACCGTTGTTTTTCAAAAATTTGTGTTGGGACGAAATACCAACTAGAGCTGGTGTCATAGGATGATCTTTTAAACGACACATTACTAAAGCTCCCACACTCTGTTAAACAAAGAAAAAATCATAATTAGTTAATTTTTTTATGGATTGGTCTATAAGTTTCCCATTAAGAAAAACTATTTCACGAGTACTTACTACGTGAGAATTGTAACTACAAATTAAAACATTGTTAAAATCTTCAACTGAACAAGGACTGACAGATGCAACATATTTGCCGTGTTCTCGAAGAAAACACCTTGAAAAATCAACATCACTAACATTTACCGGGAGCTTTATGAATTCTTCATGGTCATGATTGATATCAATTTGATTCCTAATAAATAGAAACACAATATTCCGCCTAGATTCGTCGTAACCGTCACTCAAATTCTCATTGTGATATAAATTAGTTCTCAAATCTACGGGAATACGTATACTGGATTTGTCGGCTGAGTTACTGATAAAGACTTCGTTAATTGCGTATTGCTTTATAATACTAAAATTTTAAATCACAATTGAATATATTAATAATAATAATAATAATAATAATAATAATAATAATAATAATAATAATAATAATAATAATAATAATAATAATAATAACCTATGAATACAATAAGGATCAGTTAAAAAAATTTCTGCAAAAATAAACACGCCTTCACATACATATAAATTTTTTGACTTCGCTTCATGAAGATACAAATGCCACCCATCAACCATTCGTCTTCCTGAATCACCTGTTTGTATAATATGACCAAATCCAAAGTCAATAAAAAGTAAAAGCACACAAATTTTCAAGACAGTCATTTTTTCTACGCAACCAAAATTGTTCTGTCTTCAATTACAAAAAAAAACCGACTAAGAATTAAACCACGGTATGTAATAAACATCTAACGACAAAATTTTCTACTATTTATAAATTTTTTTATTTTACTCGTCGCATTGCGTCATTTTTAATTCCAAATTTATTGTCAAATTTAACGAGCAATCTGGCTATTAGACTTTAATAAACTTGACTAATACTACTAACCCAATTGGACATTAATCATAAATCTATAGACAGCTCATATAATACCCTGCTCACGGCAAATATGTAACTTTGGTGACAATATACTTCGGATACACTCATACTTGTTGATCTTTCAAAACATTCGAATTTTACTAAAAATTTTTATCTAAAAGTAACATTCAGACAATATTTGTTCCAAAATAATTAAAAAATAAATTTAAATAATTTCTAGCTCATCTAACAATTCCTAAACTCAGCAAATTCTGTCGAAAAAAAAAAAAAAAAAATTCACCTGCTTATGCACGATAGCATAATGCCGGGAATTAAAGCTTACTCATAATTGGGCTTAAATATAATCCAGAATGAAAATAACAAACCAAACACGAGGAAAGTGGGCTGTACTTGTGATCTGGAAAAATTTATTAGCAGTGAAGCGTGAACCAGTGCTCTTTTATCACCGAGTGCTGTTGTACAACATATATAATCTCGTAAATATGTCCTCTATAATGCACACACCGAACGAAAATCCAAGTAACTCAAAAGCCGCCCGCCGTATCTAATGTCAAGGCCAAGCTTCCGGGAAAAGCTACTCGATTTCCCGAAAATCCCCTCAACTGCAAGGTCATGTCAAGGTGCTGTGCAATTCAGGGTCATCTAGGCCTTCCTCCTCGTCCTCTTTTTCGAACAATGAGCAGCTATCTGTGCAGTATCGTATTACCAATTAAAATAATTGATGCTTTTATCTTCTTAGTTTATGCTTTGGAGTAAATGCTGCCTTTCATTATGATATTTTGAATAATTAGTAATATAATATCTCAAATGTGATAAATTTGATATTGGAGCGTTTATATACTTATACATATGATATATGATGGTGGTTAATTAACCACGTTCCTCGTTAGTTTCATAATTTAAATTGACTTCTAGCATTAAAATTATAAATTAACTCCAAATAATAATTATAATGATAGTCAACTGTTAGATGTCATTAAAAAGTTTTGCGCCAAAAGGGAAGTTAATGGTAGAGAGTTGATCGAAGCCAGATTACATTAAACCCGAAATTCATTGTTCATCGTACTTGAGGAGGATTATATATAGGTGTATATAATGTATAGAACTAGATTCTATCAAAGTGATGGCTAGATTAACGTCAATCGGTTCATGTCCTACATTCGTTCAACCATGAAATTAACACCCGTCTATCCACGCACTTCTGATGTATCCGATGGAAGCCAAAGTACAAAGAGCGGACTTTAGATCTTCAATGTCGACGTTACAATTAAGCTGTCGAGTGCAGCGACAACTACCTTGTTTATTATTAAATTTGTCTGGAAAAATATCTGCGATCGCTTAGTAAAAAGTGCCCGATGATTCTGTTCAAATGTTGCTGATGCAGTGTTTGAAAATAAATATAAAAAAATCTGATGAGTTTTTATTTATGAGATTACATTTTTTAAACACTTTTGATGGAGCTATTAGAGGTAAATTATTAAAATCGAAAAATGTAATCAAATTTAAATTTAAATCTTTGACAAAATTGAAGAGTGATAAGCGTATTTATTAAAACGAATTCGTTTTTTTTTGTTTTTTGCTAATAAAACATAGATTAGACAAGAAAATTGAACATTTAACATGTTTTATTAAATGAAAATTGGTTCAGTAGTTGATCAAAATAAAAATCAATGTCAGATAAGCACCTTAAAAGATTCAAAAAAATTTTCAGATTAAAAATTTTTTTTATTGATAGTTTTCATCTTTTTATATTATTAATAAATTACTAGCAACCTTGCAGTCACTATGTGACTGCCGTGACTTGTGAACTATAAATAAACAACAATTTTGCTTTATTTGAATAATGACTTTTGTTAAATTGCACTGTACTTTTGTAACTGTTGACGTTTTTAAAGATATAAGCTCATCCCGATGTTACACTCATCAAGAGCTTTCATTTGAGTACCCACATGCATTTTGATATATTTTTCATACATACATATATATAATATTTAAACCTTTTAAAAGTAAAGTTTTGAGTTCCGCTTTTAACAGGGGCTGCGTTTGGGCGTTTCCTGAGATATTTTGAGGTGAAACGATAAATTTGATTTTCATAGAATTTTTTAACAGAAGCTTAGTTTGGGCACTTCCGCTGAAAATTCAAAATTTGGTCAGAAGTGGCCAATTGAATCTCTTGTTAAAAATTCTATGAAAATCAAATAAATCCCCTCACCCCAAAATATCTCAAAAAAAATGCCTAAACACAGCTGCTGTTAAAAGCGGAACTCAAAATTTTAATTTTAAAAGGTTTAAATATTATATATATGTATGTATGAAAAATATATCAAAATGCATGTGGGTACTCAAATGAAAGCTCTTGATGAGTGTAACATCGGGATGAGCTTATATCTTAAAAAATGTCAATAGTTCACAATATACAAGGTAATTTTACCAAAATTTAATAAATTTGAAGCTCAAATTTTAAAGAATTTTTTTTTTTTCTAAAAAGTATCCAAAAAATTTGGAGTACTTACAACCTTTGTGACATGGGCTCATTAGCAAATTGTGTGTTATGTCCTTGTAGAAAATCTCCTGTTGTATTGATATTTTATGTCGAACAGTAAACTAGTTTTCAAATTTTTTTTTTTTTTTGAAACAAACTAAAGAATGAATAAACACAAGTGTATATTTTATATTTTCTATATTAAGTTTTGTACCGCAACACAGTGTCAACGAGATAAAATATGATGTGATATTTTAACAAGCTTCTCTGTGACGTAAATTGATTTTATTTCATCAAGCTGGAGCGGTGATGAATTAATTACGTTGAAGATAATAAAAAAAGTCGAGTGGAGTGACATGCCAATATTTTGTGGTGGAAAAAATCTGTTTAATATCTTTTTTACTAAATCATTGATGTAGACCGACTGAACAAGGTAGTTTATGAAATCCGAAACAAAGGAACTATTATTGTCTCTTTAATTGTCCGCTTGAGTACCTCGGATTACGATTGTAGGAGTAAAACATTTAAGCAACGAACGACCTGTACTAACTTCCATCCTGAAATCTAATAAATCTATGTAATCACTCCTTCATTTGCTTTTAATTGCTTGGTAGTAAATCTGTAAGCTGCAGTTCGGAACCCGGATTAGGTGCTTAACGTCAAAGTTCACTGCCGAAGGTCACCAGAAGAGGATTCTGTTGTTGATTATTGTTATTATTACTGTTTTATATAGTTCTCACTTTAATCTTCGTTTTTATTGCTGTTGCAGTAATTTTATATTATCAAAGTATAAAAAATTAGTGCCAAAATCTTAAATATTGTTAATAATATGACACTTAAAGAAGGACTTGTGAAAATTTGAAAAGCTTGATTAATTGTTAATGAATTATTTTTTAATACCAAATGATTCAATCAATATTTTCTATTTTTTTTTTTTTTTAATTAATTATTATTTAGAGTTGGTTTTAACTGCTGTGGTCATATTGCCGACTTTAACTGGGATTCGAACCCATGTCTGGCCGGTGAGTTAGTCCGAGTGCTCTATAGGCCATACGTCTTAGACCACTCGGCTAATGTCGCCGATTCAATCACAATATTTATTGATTACCCGTGCAAAAAAAATTTTGATTCAAAATGAATTTAAGACTGAAATTCATATTTTGACACAAATATGAATTAGTTTTGAGATCAATCCAAATTTGAAATTGATTTGTAAATAGAAATAAGCACGCCTGTAGAAATTTCGATCCTGCTCTAGAATATTAATAAAGACTTGAAAATATTTAGGATAAATTTTATCTATAAAATATTCTTTATAAGTCTTTATTAAAATTCTAAAGCAGAATCGAAATTTCTACACACAGAAAAAAAAAATTAACTTGATTCAAGAGAAAAATTCTTGAACCAAGAATATAATTTTGAAGAGGGTAATTGTCTTAAATTAAGATGAAAAATTTTTGAATTAAGTAAAATTCTCTCAAATCTCTCAATTTCTTAAATCAAGAATTTTTCCACTCAAATCAAGAATATTGAGCTCTTCAAAAATATATACTTGATTTAAGAACATTTTTTTTTCTGTGCAGGCGTGCTAATTTCTATTTAAAAATCAATTTCAAATTTGGATTGATCTCAAAACTAATTCATATTTTTGTCAAAATATGAATTTTAATCTTAAATTCATATTGAATCAGAATTTTTTTTGCACGGGTATTCGTTAGTTGATAAATCATATTTATTGAGTAAAATAATAAATTTTTATTAATAGTTAAAAAATATTATTTACAATTAACAAATCGTTTATTTATTTATGATGAATTTACTGTAATTTTTAATATTAAAATTGTAAAAAATAATTATTTATCTTATTAATTTTTTGCCTTAATGCTACATTAAAAATAAATGGTACTTTTCTACTTTTTTACATCACATTTGTGAATAATTATTAAAATAAAAATCATAATTAGATCATAAATTGCAAAAATTCTCTCGATTGCTGTACAAAACAAAGAAATAAAAAACAAAAAACTGAAAATTTTTCCATTAACAGAAAAAATGAAAAAAACTTTCTAAACTCCTAAATTACGAAAACCTACCATGAATTATATTCTCGAAAATTGCTTTTAAAGGATTATGTACTACAATTATTAATTTATACCTCAATCTATTTTGAGCATAAAAACGGATTAAATATGGCGCGCTTTTCAAAACTAATAAGCTTGCTAAAACTACTGCCTTCAGTAATTACGGACCCTCATTAATTAAAGACAGTGTTAATAATTTTAATACTAAGTAAAGATCATCAAAGTAAAGTATAACGATAAATAATTTAAAAGTACGACGCAGGAGTGTAAATCCTTCATAAACAATTAATCCGGTAAAACGTGTTGTGAAAATAGCTTCGAGGAGTTATCGATATTTAATATAAAAACTCAGACGGTTTTAAAGTAATAAAACGTGAAAAATAAAATAAAATAAATTATTTAATAGTTAATCTGGTTTATCGAAAATAAATTTAGTGTTGGACGTCGTATGCCGCGACTTTAACTTGAATTTGCCGAGTTCCAACAAGCATGCTCGTAAACCAGCACTCGGTAAAAGTAATAAAAAAATAAAAAAGGTAGAAAAATAATAAGAAAAGCTCTTTGAAGAGAAACTACGTCTTGAGTTGAAACCTTAAAAGAAGTTGACGTTCCAAATTATCTTTTTACGTTATACTCATACTTTGTACTACTCTCATAACAGTTTTAAGACAACACTTGTCTCTTGTTATTTTCACACTATGTTATCTCGGCCATCACCTCCAGTCTTTTGTATTGTTAAAAATAATAAAATAAAAAACAAATAACATTATAAATTTTGTTAGTTATTTTATTACTCGTTAAAAAAAAAATATTTCAAATCGCCGGAAGGAAATTAAAAGTAAATTACCTTTCGCCTGTCAATAATAATCAACAGTGTAATCGAAAAAAACTACAAAATAAAAAAAAATTAAATAACTGCTAGAGATAAAATACGAAATGATCGGAATATTGGAAAATTTACCCTTGAAAAGTTTGCTGCTGCAAAAAAGCAACTGAGAGAGGAAAAATATCGCTCGCCGATTTCCTTTGAATTCCTGAGCGAAAACCGTGGGCGGATTTTATATCGAGGAAAAAAAATTTCTAACGTCATAAACACCAGTCTTTTATACTTTTTTTTTTGCCATAGCTGGATATTTAAAAGGTAAACTATCTTTATTTACTGAGTCAAGCACCACAAATAACAATTATTTTCTTCGATAAAGCAAACATTAGCGAAATATCAATCAAAATTTAATTATACCGCCACAGGTTTTTTCAACATTGTGTAACAGCTGTTATTTAACATTCGATTACCGTTCTGTGGATACTATACCAAATGAACGAACAGTAAATATTATTATTGTTGTTATTAATGTATGCTGTACGACGTAAATAGTATAATTATGCTGGGTTAATCAATTTTGGAGTTTTGGGATATTTTTATAGAGAAATTGTAGATATAATAAGACCCTTGACATTTAGATTGAATTATTTGAGTACTGCTTAAAATTAGTTTTTTAAAAATCGATTTTACTTCAAGTAAAGTACAAAAAAAATATTGCAATGATTCGATTCTATAAACGGAATAAAGTTATTGTCTATTGATTGTGTGTAACCTAGAAAGAAAGGATATCTAAGTACTTGAGGTTGGTTTCATATAGAAGTATTTGGAAGAAAAAATATCGGTATTTTAGAAATGTATGATTTTGAACTTTTGACATAATCAGAAAAAATTGGTGAGAAAAATTTAAAAATAATTTTTTTTTTGCGTTGGGAAAAAAATTTTTAAACAATTGAAAGGATTGATGAAAAAAAACTAATTTTCATTTTTTAACTTTACGTTTAAGAGTAAAAATAACTTATAATTTCTTACTATAAAAATTTTAAATTTTCAAAAATTGACGATTTAAGTTGAAATTTAAAAAATTCTAAATTTTGACAAATTTTTGAGCTAAATTCATTCGTTTTTAATTGAAGAGACAGAATTTGGTATTTTTTGCGCTGAATACACTGATAAAAAAATTAAGTTGATTCAAGAGAAAAATTTTTGAGCCAAAAACATCATTTTGAAGAGTTTGATAATCTTTAGTCGAGTGGAAAAATTCTTGACCTAAGAAACCATTCTTGATTCAAATAAATTTTACTTGATTTAAGAACTTTTCTACTTAATTCAAGATAATCAAATTTTTCAAAATGATGCTCTTAGTTCGAGAAATTCTCTCTTGAAATAAGTTAAGTTTTTTTTATCAGTCTATCTGTTTAGCGCTTGCAAAATCTACAAGGATCAAAGCACAAAAAATGATGACTTTAGTTTGATAAAATTAACTTCATTTAGTACGATATTATTTTTATATTCAATGCAATTTTTAACAAAAAAAAAAAAAAAAAAAACTTTGTGCTGATTTTCAACGTTTATAAATTTTGACGCTGGTACGGGAAACAAGTAACTTTGATTAAGAAAAAAAATGCTTGAACTCTGAAAAATAATCTTGAAGAGTTTCATTGCCTTGAATCAAGACGAAAAATTCTTGAATCAGCTAAAATTTACTTGTACCAAGAAAATTTATCAATTTAAGAATTTCTTACTCAAATCAAGATGATGGAGTTCTTGAAAATGATTTTGTTGACTTTTTTTTGTACAAACTTGCACTGCAATAAATTTTTCATAAAACTTTCATCCATAAAAGTTATAATAATTAAAATTACAAGTTACAAATTATAAAGTTTTAATAATCATAACTTTTCTCTATTTCTTTAAGAAGTTCCAATTTACGTGCTCGAAAATTTCAAATTTCATCATTCGTAGCCCCTCTTAGTTCAAAAACAATTCTCTAACTTCATAATAACTACCGACCCAATGTTGTCTTAGCAGTTGTAACATTTGTCAGCGGTTTATCTACGAGGGACTAAAGCGCTCTTCAGAGAATAGAGATTATTCAATACTTTTAGCACTATAAATACCCGAAGTTTAATTATAAATGCATATATTTAAATAGGTGTGATAACAGTAGTAGAAACCGTTTAAATAGAGTGCTATAGACATAACAAGGAACAAAGTTGTTTTATAGGTTCAAGGTAATGTCAAGGACATTTCAGCTAAGACTCAAAGCCAGGATCGAAGTTGGCAGGGTCACGTCTACGGTCTCTTCGTCGTCTACTTTCAAAACTCTATTTATTCTCACCGGAGTTGCGATTGCGAAAATTTTTAATTGCATTTAATTCATTTTATCTACCTATATTTTACTTACCCTTTACTTACTTTACCGAGTCCTTCCTTCGCGACCGGACAGCTTTAATTTCCAGGGAAATAATTTCTAGATATATAGATATATAAATATAAATAACTTATTTCAAAGAAAGTCTAAGTAATTGAAGTGACTCTAGAGAGGTGTCTAATAAAAAATATATTTTATACATCTCGGCAATTTATATCAAAGCTAACTCTTCTTTACAGTAAATTGCAGACGACAAAATGGATCAAAGTCCGTTTGTTGGAGAAAATTTAGTTATCAGAGCGCAAGAGTTATCAGAGCTGAAATTTGATAAATTTTAGCTTTTGTTTGTCAGTAACAGATTGCTAGGAAAGATGTTTGTCAATTTTGAAATTAATTAAGGAAAACCAAAAGCAATAAATTTATGTTTGTAAATTTTCCGATTTAAATAAAGTGATCAAGTATAATTAAGGTATATTTTTAATAGAATTTTAAAATAATTACCTTAATAAATTTTAATGGCAATAATTATTCAAGGATATTTTCTTTAAAATTTAATTTAAAAAGAAAAATTTTTTTTTATTTAATAAATTTTTTTAGTGACAACCAAATCCCGCATTACAAAAGCGGAAATAATAAAAAGAGAATTATGGAAAGAATTTTTTAAAAATATTTTTCAGTAATAATTTATTTCTTAAATAAAAACAAAAAATCAATAGATTTTTTATGATTTTAATGACATTAAGAAAAATGTTTAAAAATTTTTTCCATAAAACTAAATGAAAATTTTAGTAAATTGATTTAAATCGAGGAAGTATTAAATTAAATTATTTAAATAACTCAAGCCGGAAATTTTTAACATTGTATGTAAATACGTAAGATACCGGCGGGTGATAAAGCATAGCTAAGAAATATTTGCGATAAAATGAAAAATGTCCAATTTATTCGATAATTTATTATGTTAATACTTGTTTAAGTAAATTTTATTTAAAATTTTAACGAAAAGTCAAAGTTTGACTAGACAAATTTTAAAATAAACATACATATTGAATTTGTATAAAATTTTGTACATTTTCTATTTTTTTTTTTTTTTTTCAAATTGGGATTATCAGAAAAAATGACAAATTGAGCAGTAATTAACAAAAACTATTAGTCTCTCTAATATATTTTCAATATTTTTTAAATTCAAACTTTTGTTTTACACACTATTGAAAGCTAAATTACTTTTCTTTAATATTTTGTACAAAATGTACTTGAATCAAAATTTATCTAAGTTTTATTACCATCCCAAATATTTTCTAATAAAGCTTTTTTACTCACGGGTAATAAATTACGCTAAAAATTCAAAAGCCCAAAAATAAAAACCATGAAAATTTAATGTAATGAAGCCATAACAAAAATTGGGTCTACAAAAAAAACGGCAGACAAAAAAAAACGACAAGGCTCGTCAAGCAATAGGTTCTCCGAGTTTAGACGGAGCGAAAGCTCTTAACGTCAACCACAGGCATTCTCAAATCCGGACTAAAGATTTCCCTTTCAAGGGTAAACCATTATATCGTACATTGCGATTACTCTTATCCTCCAGTAGAGTCTGACCAGTTTTTATTTTTAACAGAAATATAAAAAAAAAAAAGAAGTAAAAAAATGAGCACTCAAAAACGCTTTTGTTGTACGCAAGTTCTTGTAATATCAAACTTTTTCTTTGGCTTGATCCCTATGCTCTGTCCCGACGTTTTACAATTTTTATCTGCTATGCTTTTTTTAATTTAAAGACTTACTCATTTTATTATTAAAAATAAAAAATAAAAAATAAAAAATTAATTTTTTTTATTTATTATAAAAAAGCGCGATATCTAAAACATGTACATTAGTATTTGAATGCAGAGTATTTTTTTGAGTAGGTTCTGCAATATGTCACACGACCTCATTTTTAAAATTTTTCCGTCATGGTCTTTTTGACACTTAGCCAGAGGGTAAAATTCATCTAAAAGGACTTTAAAAACTTACATCTTTCTATCATCTAACCCCGTTCTTCGTTACTTTTATTTTTAATGCCTCGGGGGTTTTATTATACTCCATCTAGTACTACTCATTTCTATTCTCTTCTTACCACCGTTACTATCATAGTTAATATGTCATTTTACATTTTATTTACCTATTTTTCCATTTTTTTTTTCTTCGGTGCTTTTTTTCGTGTTCCAGGCAAATTCATCGTAAATCATAAAACAAATCAAAGTTGTTCGTAAAATTTATATCAAATGTATGAGTTCCGATAGCCAATATAATACAGCGCTAAAAAAAGTGTCAAAGAATAGATGTTCCTCCATTTTCATCCATCCATTTCCTCACATAAAGCACAAGCTTTGAGGGTCGAGGCTGTATATATTTTATCTGGTCCAAAAATCAATGTTCTTACCTCTGGTCTCATGTACTCGCAAAAATCACTGTTAAGGTCAAGGTTATTTTTAACATTACTTAAATTTAATTTATAGTTAATGTTAAGCGTAATCTATAGTAATAATAATAATTATTGAAATAGTAATAAGTAGTAGTAATTATTGTGCTCCAAATTGGTGAGTTTTAAGTTCTGATTTTAATTTTCAATAAAGATAATGTCAAATTTGAGAGTTGGAAAAACTTTAATATAAAAAAACTATAATTATTAATAATAATAATAATAATAATAATAATAATAATAATAATAATAATAATAATAATAATATGAAAATTTCACAATATAAAATTTTACAAAGTAAAAAACTTGAATAAACTTGTAAACTATCGACTAGTAAATAAATGATTTATGTATGCAACATACATACACAAAAAAAAAAAGAAAAACTTAAAGACCGTTTCATTGAAAATGATCCTTTATTCCCATTTCATTTTTGTTCAGAATAAAATGAGGACAGAACTGAGGACAATTGTATGATCAATCGGCCAAGGTTTCTAGTGCACAATCGCTTTCATTCGTGTCCTTGAAAATTGTTCGTTGTAATTTTCCCAATTTGCTTTCATTTATTATTATTATTAAAATTATTATCATTATTAATATTAATATACTGTAATTTAAAAAGCTGTGTTCAATTCACCGAGGAAAATGAGGCTTGAACATAATTAAATTTACACTCAAATATTTGCTGGGCTTGAAAATTATCAATACATTTTAGTAAAATTAATAATGCGCCACAATAATTTCTTGAATTTCCATCATATAAAAATTAAAAGAAAAGATTATACATTAATATTAAATTGCATTTATATAATTGCTTTATTTTTTATTTATTTTTTTTTTTTAATAAAAAATAACAACAGCTTTTGTCACAAAAAAAAAGTATACAATTTTTCATGTCGTGTAATCAGAGAGAACGGTGATCGATAGTAAGTAATTTATAACCGCGTCAGGAAGTTTAACTTGAAGCTGTTCAATTCCCAGAGCAACAATCTCAAGAGATATTTATCTCATCAAGTAATAATGTAAATCTTATATAGAAAAGTTAATAAAGTTCAATCTTGGTTTAGGGTAATTGATATTAATTCAATCAATGTGTTCCTTATTAAATAAACTTTTGAAATTTCATCAAACGTTATTAGTTCAATAAAGTTTTAGTCGAAATTTCGATCAACTATTTTTTATTTATTATTTTTACCTTCACGTTTCTTATCAATTATTGTATTATTAGAAGTCTACTTTACAATAAATTTTATATTATATTTAATTTAATTTAATTCGGATTCAATTTTCTCCTGGAGATAAAATTAAATGAGTAATTATCGAAGCATAAAAAAAATTATATTACATAGAGCTTTTTATAATGAAACCCATGCAGAAATTTTTAATAACACACTTGAAAAATTTAATATAAATTTATACTTGAAGAAATTATCAAAGTAAGCATTTCATTATTATTTTTATTTATTATTGTTATTGTTGATAGCATATCCACCAAACATTTGCTCGACATTTTATCATATCAGTTAAAATGCAATTTATCTCAAATGCGCTTCCATTCACCCGACGTGTCCTTGAACTGTTTGCAAGTTCACGGATAAGCTCTTTTGTATCTTTGTCAATCGCTTTTCCACGTGGGTACATCAATTGTTATTTTTAATCTCGTTTTTTTCTTTTATCAAATATTTACATAAGGTACATGGAGAGAAAAATATTGTCAGAATGAGGAAATGTATTGCTATTCTGAACATACGCCGTATAGTCATTTCATTTCGATACGCTCTCTAGCCAATTCAGCTATACATCATTTGATACGTTGGATAGTCATTTAAATAATATTTTTTTTCCGTGCGGTGTACTCAGGGCAGAACAGTAAAAAAATTTGCAAAACTTTTTTTTAAAAAAATTTATCAAATATTCGCGAATAAATACGGAATTTTTTAAATATTTAGTTAAATAAATCACTCTAATATTTCTGAAATTTACTGACATGAAAATTTCTCAAATTTTTCAACAAATAATAGTAATAATAATAATAATAATAATTTATTGTTTAGCAGTAGCTACTTTAAAAGTCTTTTTACAATAGTTTACATCAATTGTAGTGTACATTAATATTTTATTTGAAACTTAAAATTTTTCCTTTACTAATTCTTTCAACAATCTTTTAAAAATAAACATTCTATCCTCTTCTTTTATTTCATCTAGGAGCCGATTTATAATATATTATTTAGTTAATTTATCGTAAAATGCTATTTGTATAAATAAAAAAAAAAATTTTAAACAATTTTTTTTTTTTTAATTTTCAAATTTATTTCTTACATCTGATTAAGAAAAAAAAATTATATTGGTTTTAAGAATCTTTAAAAATGAATTTTATAATATTTAAATAAATAAAATTTGTTTATTTTTATTGGAAAAAATTTCTGACGGGCATTTTTGTCATAAAAAAATGCAAGTTAATATTATTAACTGACTAAAAAAAAAAAATGAAGTCAATTGACTAGTAAATGCTCGCCAATTGCTCGTGATTCAACCGAAGTCAAAATTCACGGTCATTTCACATAACTATTAAGGAGAGATTGAATCAATTAAAAATCATTCACTCCGCAAATTTCTTACAGTGGAACGAAAGAAAAAAAAACTATGAGGAATTTTTTTGCTGTAGATTAGACGCGAAAGAAACTGTCACTAAAAATGATTTATTATTAAAGCGAGCAAATCTCATACATAAATAAAAAGCTTCCTTCTTTCATTCATTCTGATCTTGTATCTTCTTTTAACTTTATTCATTCAATCGTGACGTAGAGAAGAATCGTAAACAACGAAAAATTCTAAAGCTAAGGCTACGCATGTTTATTTTAATACATTTCATTTCATCGGATCAGAAATTTTCGTCTCGTAGCGTCACGCAGTAATAAATAATTATAATTGTTCTTTGCGAACGACGTCACAGGACGCCTACAGCCAGTTAAATAAACATCCATTAAATCCCGTAGATTAATAACAGAAAAAAGTAAAGATAGTGAATACCGAGCGGAATTGGATTCCATTAGTGCAAAAAATAATATAAAAAGCGTTGTTTTTTGAAAATGAGGACATTAAATATGGAACAGTCTTTGTGGATTTTTCTTCAGCTTTAGTACTGCAGTAACTCTTATTCTTTCAATATATCCATTATCGAGTTACCTACTTATGCACAAAGAAAATTTTGAATAATACTATTTTAAAAAAAAATTCGTTCTTTGATTATTTAAAAAAAAAAAAGAGTAAAAATTCTTAAATAACTATGAAAAATTTTTAGATTAAAAGATGTAATAAAACCTCAGCATTTTTTAACATGTATTTTTTTTTTATGAAGATAATGAAAAATTTCAAGAAACTTATAATTAAAAGAGCAAACAAAAAATAATTAAAAGACATTGTAACTATGAATAATAATTTAATTGGATGTTCTTTACATTGTGGAAATTTAATTATTTATGTTTAAGTAAAATTATAACAGTAATAATTTTTTATTGGTAATAATAATTTTTTATGTCAAATTTTTAAAGGGGTTTTGAATAGTTTGTTGGTTTTATAAATTTTTATCCGTCACATTTGTCCATTAAAATGTTGGCAATTGATCCTGTCATAGCAATATTATTTTTTTTTTTATTTATTTAAAAAGTATTCAATTAATGTATATTGTGATTTAAATTATCAAAAAATTATTAAACTGAATTTTTTTATTCCTAATAATTTATTTACTAGTTAATAGCTTGAAAAATTTGTTCAACTTTCTTACTTTTTTTATTTTATAAAATTTTCATATTATTATTATTATTATTATTTATATAAAAAGTCTATCATTATGATAAATGTCTAGATTTATATAATTATCGTTGCACGCGCGAGTTTTCTCGGTAACGATCGGTTCGGTTCCCTTGGCCGGGGTACGAATGTCAGTGTATGGGGACAACACGTATTTTCCCTGGCATCCCTCTTCATGCGCGAGCCCTCTTTGATAAACCCCAGTACAGCATTCCCCGTTCATCTATTTCCCACTCGTTTTCTACCACCTCTAGATCCGTCCGATACTACCACCAACAACAACCACCCACGCGTTTTCTCGTCCGATCGTTTCTCCGGTTATTCTACACCACTCTACCGGCACTGTGTGCTGCCGCCACTTGGCGAAGCTGCGCAGCGACTCTAACACTTTTGAAACAGTGCTGAGCTTTCGCGAAATCTAAACTCCGATCAGTCAACGATAGACGCGCAATCCACGACAACCCTTATATTATTATTATTGTTATTATTATTACTCACTTTTATAACTTCAATAATTTTTATCAATACTTACATTCACTATTATTTAATCTGACATTTATTCAACTCATTTTAATTTTTTTTAAATTAAGTTTCTTTATTTTATTTTGTTTATTTTATTTATTTTTTTTTTTTCAATAAAAATTAACATGCATTAAAATTCTCGTCATATTTCAACGAATTTATTTATAAAATAAATGGTTCCTTACTTGTCGTACCGCGGTATCGAGTCGACAATAGCGCCAGAAAATCGCGAAAGTAACATGAGTGGTGTAAGCTTTTTAACCGCGGTGAAAACTTTCACCCCCGGTGGAAGACGTCGTCGTCGGTGTGACAAACAACAAAAATTATTGGAATTACCCCCAATGGGCCATTGCAGTCTTCACCCTGATGTTGTACCTACTTGGGATACCGCAACTCCGATAACACCACCGGCTGATTTTTTACCTCCTGGTTATAAAAAAGGAGATAAATTCTCAGGTTTGCATATAAATAATAAATCAATTATTTATTCTGCGCAATATCTCAAGTTACCGAATTTTTTTTAATGAAAAATTTCATAATCATTTCAGTTCTATTAGAATCAAAATCCATTAAAAAAATATCAAAATTATGAAACTGACATAAATTTTAATTTTCACTAACAAATCAAACAATAATCATTTTTAATTATTATTATTTTAATTTTCTTTACATTTTTTTTAAGTTCAACGTCATGAACAATTTAAAAATTTCACATCGTGTTTGATCTAAAAAGGCATCATGCACTCAATCTTAAAAATGTTAGTGAATATTTAGTTGACTAATAGTTGATTATTTATATCCTTGTTTTGTTTGGAACATAAACAATCAATTGCCTCAAATTTTAAGTAAAATAAATAATTATACCCCCGTTAAATTGTTTTTGTCTTATGATTTTAGGTTAATAATTCAAATAAAATTATCTTTAATTTTCTTCTGTATAAATTGAAATAGTAAGCGTACCTTAATTGAGAAAATTTTGACTGATTTTCTTTTGGAAAATTTTATTTACCAAGAACTCAAAAATTAACACCTGTCAACTTAAATTCAACAAAAACATCACCAATAATTTTTTGTGCCGCTTGGGTGGTAAATTTGGGAAAACTTCAAGTTATTTTTGGATCAGCTCAAAATCACTAAACTGTAAAACAATTCTATTTTTTGTTTATTATCCTAAAAAATTTTGAAGAAAAAAAATTTTGACAATTTTGACAAAAAAAGTTTAAACAGAATAATTTCAATAATTTTGAAGAAAACTTAGAACAAAATTTTCTTTTAAGAACGCATTAACCCAGTAATTAATATTGATTATATTAATTGTATGATTAATATAAAAATATTAAGTGTCTAAACTTATTCAAAAATTTTAAGTAAATATGTTTTCACTAAAAATACTAAATTTAATTAATTTTAAATTAAATTTTGACAAGAAAAAAATGTACTTGCAAAATAAAAATTCCTTACAGAAAAATTAATTTTATAAATTATCTTAGTTTGGTTCGAACACTGGACCTTCCATTTTTACCAGTGCGCAACCGAAAAATCGTAGTCTATTATAACCAAATCAAAAAATTTATGTAATAATTAAATTGATGAACAATTTTCGAATTTTTGGTACAAATTTTAAAAAATAAAATACAAAAAAAAATTTTTTTAAACAGTGTTCTATTTTGTGATCGATAAATTTTTCTCCTGTTGAATAGTAACAACAGAAATAAATCTCTTAATCCGAAGGATGACGTAAAACACTAGAAGCCAATTAATATCGAATGTTAGCTTTTATGCGCGAACATGTCGTTGACCCTTGGCGTCGCGACGCTTCGAGTAGAGTTCAAGTTCATCAGGATGACTCGGTAATTTAAAAATGGTTCTACCTTCCTCACTAATACATATGAATGAACAGTGAATCCAAAGTTGACAAACTAAAATAAAATAAAAGGTTTCTTTTATTACCATTTTGTCTCCGAATAACAAAAAAATGCTAAATGCAAAGCTTTTTTATTATCCCTGGCCTGGTTTATTTACTTTACTGTCTACGTTTTTAACCGTAATGCATACTCCAAAGACACGTATAAATTTTAAAAGCTCGTTTGTTATGTATTTATAGATTTAATGGACTAACTTCGCCAAAAACTCTATTGCTTTATTTTTCGCGATAAATTTATAATAAATAACAATAGTTTGCTTCAATTTTCATCAGCAAAAATTTAATTTTTGATACTGCAAGCTTGGCTATATTAACTTTATGCTAAAAATTAAAACTTGAGATATTAATACAGTTATTAAGAGATTAAAATAATGAAATTTCACTTATTAAATCAGCAACTTTTGAGATCTTATCATTTAAATTCAAGAATTAATCTGCATCCGATAGAACAAAAGTTAATGCTAATTTACAAGGACAAGAATATATTAAAAACTTAATACCGGGTTTTTGTTTAAATTCTAGAAAAAGTTTTGGATATTTATGAATTTTTGATGGATTGTAATTTATTCTATCATGAAAAGTGACTTATAGTAATAAAAATGACAGATTACATATTTTGCAAAAAGTTTTTGTGATGGTAAAAATTTTACATACTAACCATTGTATCTATTAACTCTGTTAATGGGTTAAGCGGTTGGGTTTGGTTACTTAAATAACAAATAAATATCTGTATCACTATAAGGTCATGTAAAGTTAAATTTATACTCTCAAGACCTCTATTTTGATGTTCACCCGTAAGATCTAAAAAATTTTCCTTTCTTCACGTATAAAATAATTTTTACCCATTTATTTACAATTTTAATGAACTATTTTTATAAGTATTATAAATTAAAAATAAATGTTTTTTGCGCATATTTTCTGCGCAGTGGATAAACCATTACCACCATTTTGTTGAACACCTACAAGGTCTAAAAAACTTTCATTGTTTTGCGTATAAAATTACTGTTTCATATTTCTTGACAATTTTAATTTTTAACTTTTCCTTGTATAATTATTTAAAGACATTAAATATTTGACTAAGCGAATTTTTATTCAATTATTGGCTCTAATTGTAAAAAAATTCCATTCTAGTCAAAATTTACAAAAAAATTGACGAAGTTATCATCTAAAAGTTTTTTTTATGAACCATGATATTAAAAAAATAATTTATTTTGATTAATCTAATTATTGACTCTCCCTTTCTGATTTATGAATTTCTTCCGAAACATCAAAAGCAATCGCTCGTCAAACAAATTGTGTAAAAATAAAAAAAAAATTAATAAACGAACAATCAATAAGAAAATAAAGATGAAAACCCGTCGCGTAATTTAATATCCAACAACTTTATTTTATTAAAATATACCCTGGGTAAAAAGAACGCCATAAAAAATAAAGTAACAATAAAAGTAAAAACAATAGCGTAGCATTAAATTTTATTGTCCTTGGATTTAATTGGGTTCTTAATATTCATCTCACCGTCCTAGCTTATCAACTTAAATGTTTACTATCGCGAGTTTTTAAAATTAAAAATAAAACAGCAGTAAAAAAACAATAATATTTAGAGCAAGTGTGCATTAGATTTGTCACACCATCTGGCCAGCAACTAGTTTTTACTAAATCTGCACCCGCTGCACTGCCGATTAAAACGTAATTCTCACTTCGTTTACCATCGGCCATTTTCTTTCTTTTTTATTTGACTTTTTTACACTTTTTCCTTGCTCTTTTATTTCTACTCTTAATTCCCTTATCCACGACCTTAGTGATACCCGATGCATCCATAATTCAAACATTCTCTAGACTTTTATACTTCTGGAAATCGCATCACAACTCCTCGTTTTTTTTTTTGTTTTGTTCTCTGTTTTATTTATTTTCTTCGGTTAGCCATCGGGATTCGGGATGTTGCAAATCGGCAGTCGGCGAAATTGCTTTATCCGATTACAACTCACCTGTCAACCATTGATCTTAACAAATCAAGGGAGGATGAAACTGTACGAAATCGAGCAAAAAATATAAATCGATATCGGTACATTGAATTGCAAATTTTAGTATTGGCTGTGACATAAATTTTAGTAATTACAATTTCTTTTTATTTTATGTTTTATTACTTCTTATAGTAAGCAATTTTTTTTTATTTCTTTATATTTCCATGCTATTTAGTAAAGTAAGGTATTTTATATATTAATATATCAAAAATATTAATAAAAATCAAGGTAAAAATTTATATTTTTAATTTTCAAATTGAAAAAAAAAAAAAAATATAAATACAAAATTTTGTAATTTTTTAATAAATGATCCGTCAATCTGCCATATAGAAAAATTTTATAAATAAATTTATTGAAGCTCATATATTGATTATTAACAACATTATTATAAAAAAATTTTTTAACTAAATTAAAAATAAATGGTCAAACAGTTAATTTATTACTAGCAACATTGCAGTCACTACGTGACTGCCGTGATTCGTGAACTACAAATAAATAAAATTTTGCTTTATTTGAATAATGACTTTTGTTAAATTGCCCTGTATTTTCTGAAATATTGACGTTTTCAAAGATATAAGCTCATCCCGATATTACACTCATCAAGAGCTTTCATTTGAGTACCCACATGCATTTTTGATATATTTTTCATATATACATATATATATATATAATATATATAAATATATGAAAAATTGATGTGGGTATTCAAATGAAAGGTCTCGATAAGTGTAATGTCGGAATGAGCTTATATCTTTAAAAATGTCAATAGTTCACAAGATACAACGTCATTTCTTAAGTATGTATCTGGAAATAGAGTATTTTCGAATGCAAAAAACCGATTTTATCATTTGACTATCCTGGACACAAAATTTTTCTCATTCTCTTAATAATGTAGATAATAATTGATCAAAATGAAATATTTGGAAAATTAAATAAATTACCTAACAATTCGATTAAAAAACTAATTTTTGTTATATCTGAATATTATATTATACTAAATTATGTTATCGCAATGTGAATGGCCATGACTAAGTAATCATGTGATTGAGTCATATTAGCAGTAATAAACACAGCCCTAAATTAAGCACAGGCAGTGAGCATGAATATAATCGGAGATCGGGGATGCGAATACGTCAATGTACAATGAGTGGGGTAGAAACATATAATATCAAGCTCAATATCCCTGATTACGAGGAATTATCAAACCTGTTCAGAGGAAGTACCTCATCCTTCATCCCTCATCCTCTTGAACCCTTGGATCATTATTGAAAACCACCGATTATTGGTTTTCCACTCTGATCAGTTCAATTCCCTAACAACAATCTATGATACTCCAAACATGCCACACCGTTAAATTCCTACATGTCCATTCTGTTTCTTTCTATTTATTTTCTTCATTCAGTTAATGTCACGAAAATTAAAGAACAGAAACTTTATGCGCATAGTTAAAGTTTTATGCGGATAGATAAAAGTAATAGGAACTCGTGCAAACATTGAATTATTTGTCCTAACAGTTAAACATCTAAAAACATACTATTTTATTTAAACTATTTTGTTCAACTTTTTTAAATTAATTTAAAAGCTTTTACTATTATTACTCTTGTTACCTGATGACAAACCTTCTTTCACAATAAAATTATCATTACTTTAATTAGTTTGAAAACTTTTTCAATTTTTTTCTTATTAAATTCTTTCGTTAAACGAGAACATTTTTTAAATTTCAAGTACCTCTTTAACTTCAATATTACTTTTATCACAGTATCTTGTAAAGTACTTCATCAATCATCCTGAGTTTTTATTTTTAGCTTTGAGCTTGTTCAATAAATAATCCAATGAAATATCTCTTTTAAATTTCCACTCGTTCAGAAATTATTATCAACTTAACATAAAATCTGACAAACTGACGGTCAAATCTCACTAACTCTTTTTACCGCGGGAAATTCAAAATTGATTTTTAAAATTTCACACTGATGTTAATAAAAACAATTAATAATAAATTATTATTTACAAAAAATGAATTTTATTAAGTACAAAAATTTTTTTGATTAATAAAATAATAAAAAAAAAAAAATTTCATGTTTTGATGGTTTTGGTGACCAATTACTGGTATTAAACAAACATAGATACTTGTAACAACTAGAAAGTCATCATTAGAGTATGTAACTAGAAATTGCTAAAACATTAAGGAAAATAAAAAAAAAAAAAACAAAATGAAAAATCACATTTTTGTGATAAAGTTTAAAGTAATCTTCATCACTGTCAAGTTTATGTTGATGTTGAGTTGCTTCAATCCTCATCCTCATCATCCTCCATCACCTTCATCTCCACCACTCATTTATTTACCTCTCGAGAGTATGGAGCTGAATCCCTCACCGTCTCTTTTAAACTTATACTCACTTTTAAATCTCTTACAGTTATAGTACAGCTTATGTTACATTACAGCTTCGAGAGAACAGCACAGGTTTGCTTCTTAAATCTGACGTAACGAGTAACGTAGCGTAGTTAAGCTCAGCCAAGGGCAACCTCTATTCATAGTAACATACTCTCTAACATTAACATTATACATCTACATTTACATCGACATTTGCAGCAATCATGTGCTCGCTAGTGGTTGCTCTAAAACCACCGTCCTATATATATAACACGAATAAGCGCAATCCTCATTTTCATTTCACTTCTTAACTGCCGCTGTACCACTGGCCGATGACTAATTCTGATGGAATTTAATTGCGTTTTTAGAATTCAATGCTTTTTCATATTTTTGTGACTTAACTTTGGAATGATTTTTTTTTCCAATATTTTTTTAATGATAATAATAATAATTATTGGCGTTATTTTTATTATAGATTCTTATGGATATCCTTGACCAATTTATGTAACGTAAATATATAGAGAAAAATGCAACATTTCTTCGCAGAAGTGTTTTCAAAAAGTTCAATGTCAGATTATGACTCAGTAATATCCGAGCCAATAAAATTACCGCTGAATTAGCTAGAGAATGCGCTTCGAGCTTTATTACATTCGATAGATATTTTTTTTATATATTTCGCAAAAAATAGAAAAAAGGCAATCAATTTTTGTTGAGAAAAACATTTACTTTCATAGGATGCAATTTTTCAATTAATAATTTATTTTTAAAACAAAGTTACAAAATTATCAACTCTTCACTGATTTTAAGATCACAAAAAAAATATTCAGAAATTTTTTTAACAAATCTCAAATTTTCATTAAATATGCTCCACTAGTTTAAGTTATAAAAAATGAAAGAATTCTTTTTTTAATTTATTTTTACAGGGATTTTTGATCTTAAAATATTAGTACGGAAAAAATTCTTTCATATCAAAATTTCTCTTTGAATTAAAAAAAATGCGCTTTTTTTATATTTGTCATTAAAAATCAACTGTGTTATTCACTCTTATATTGTAGATGAAAACTATGAAAATATATCATATTTTTAACATATTTTTTATGAATTTTTAAATTAAAAAAAATGTTATGTTTTTATTCTTTACTTTCCACAATTTAAATTACACTGTCCAAAAATCTTAAGCATTATTGTTGAACCCGTATTTTAGAAATAAATTAATACAATTCAGAACATGAAAATTTTCTGTACAAAATTTCTTTTCCGAAAATTCAAATTATTTAAATTCTAAAAAATTAACATATCTCTACTAAGATCCCAACAAAAAATATCGGCCTTCTAAAAAGACTCGTAACACCCAAAATATTCAAGCTACAAAAACAAAACAAGCGGCGCCCAGGCAAGGGCACTCGTCTACATTATTTTTTATATAAATATACGAGGGAGGTAAACCCATTACTAAACAATTTATTTTAATTCTCTTCTTTCTGGTATCTATTTTAATCGGAATGACATTGCTGGCAGTTAGTGTTCAGCAGCCGTTGCAACTGCCTCGAGACGTATATGTAATTCAGTAAACAGAAAAAAAAATAAATAAATAAATGGTCCGAATCGCACATCTCAAATGGAGAGGTATTGACCCGTAAAATTAAAAAAAAAAATTTTTTTTTCTTTAAATGCAGTGTAAAAAATAAGTTTATTACTCTGCAAAAATAAAATATAATTAACACAATAATTATTGTTAACATAAAATAAACGAGTCTTTTTTTTTGTGTATAGTTGGTAGTTTTACAACGAAGGTTTTTGTGAAAAAAAAAAAAAAAAAAAAAAAAAATGTTAAACATAATGTTCTTTTGCTCTTTTTTGCGGATGAGTTTCATCCGGGTTATACCGTCGGAATTTCATTGGCTAAAATCCAAATTCGGTGGTTGCAAGCATGCCCTAGAAACGTTGAAAATTCGTCGAACGCTTCCAGCAAAAGCTTACCTTATTTCCTATTTTTTTTGCTCTATTTTTTTTCCATTTTTTTTACTCTATTTTTTTTCGTATGTTCACAGCATATAACGGTGTTTTACTCGGTACATATATACCCACTTTCGTCGGTGGTAAAATTAAGTCAGTGGATCAATATTCGTGTCACGAAATTGCCATTTGACATGTGGTAATTTAATAATCGTGGAAAAAATATTTTTTCTTTTTTTTCCACGTGCGGAAGTTAACTGTTCATGACCTTGGAAGTTACAGTTTATATAAATTGACATTTATCCAAGCATACGGTCACTAAACTTACACTTCGCTCGGGTTCTTTCATCAATTAATTAATAGTCATTAATACTAATTATCAATTAACTAATTAAACTTCGAGCTTAAGCAAACAGCCAACAATTTACAGTTTTTGATAAATTTTACACTGCAGTGATCAATTAATTAAGTGTTGTAATTATTATGATTTTTTATTTTGCAGAGCCGAAAAAGGAAAAGACTGAACAGAATGCAAATGGCGCGATATCACCCAGCGGTGAGTCGGCGAACCAAGGCGCGAACCAAGGAAACCAAGGTTTGGGGTCTGGACAATCGGGGGATCAAAAGCCAAATAGGCCAAGTACCCTCGAGGCCTCCCGAATGCTTACAAGGAGGTTAATTATGTTTGGCAGTGAGTACTTTATTTTTTTTTCCTGACATTGAGTATGAGGCATGATATCAAATCTTTCTTCTTTTGATCCAAGTCAGGGAAATCCGGTAGTTTTTAGAGGAGGAAAATTGAGCGAATATGATTCAAGCTCCCGCCAGAAATAAATAGAAGGTCGGCGGTTCGAGCCTGTGTCAAGGTCTTTTTTATTTTGTAGGATGGAAAAATATTTTTTAATTAGCTTTCAAGCTTTTGATGTTAACAACAGTTGAATTTTTTTATTTATTCACATTGCGAAAAATTATTTCCCAATTTATTCAAAATTTTAATTATTGGTACCTGTATAATTAAAAAAAAGTAATGAAAATTTTCCCTCTGGCGTATTTACAAAACAAAAGAGGGATTTTTAGTTAAAATTCGTATCATAGGAAAAGAATTGGCATGAATTTGTGCCTTTTCAAAATTTCATATGCTTTTCAGTGATAGTTAATTTATTATAATAAATTTTCAGAGTAGTTATAAATAAATTCGAATTTCGTGCTAAATAGAATTTTTGTGTTTATTAAATGTTAATATAGTATTTCAAATATTAATCCATATGATTGAGAGAATGAGCAAATTTTTTTGACAGATATATCGTTATAATAAAATTAGTTTTTACACGAATCGTGATCCAGACATATCGTAAAAAATCGTATAAAAGTAGTCTATATGAACTTTTATATTGTCACATCGTAAATTTTTAAATGTAAAATTATGAAAGAAGATATTAAACGTTTGATCCTGGATGAGAATGTAACCATTGTGATTTTTTTTTCTATATATAGTTAAATTTGGTACTATCAAAAAGGTCGTAACATGAAGTTGTGTCTTTTCACGGCTCAATATTTTTTTTTGGCGATGATAAATTTATCATTTAAATAATTGAGAGAATCCAGAAAAATTTTTAGGCGTATTTTTCATTTAAAAGGGATCATTGTAGTTACATTTGATGTGCGAAAGGTCTTAACGTAAATTTTTGCCTTTTCACGATTTTATATATTTTTTGATGATATTCAATTTTTTATTTTAAGCTTTTGAAGAAAATTATAAGTTTTTTTCCGTCGCATTTATCCATTAAATTAATGATAATTAATTTTTTAATTTATTTCAAAAGTCCCCAATTTAATTGTCATTGAAAATATAAAAAAAATTATTAAGCAAAATTTTTTTATTGATAATATCACTGCAACTTTTTAATAAAAGTCTAAAACCGGGTTCTTAAATTTTTATTACTATTATTTTAATTTTTTATTTTAGTTAAGATATTAATATTTATCGTTGCAGTGGAAAAAGGTGTACTCCAGCCAACAGCAGAAGAACAACAAGCAATCGATAGGTACATGTCACCCCTGCCACCTCAAAACACCCTGATGTTATCGGAACTGCCGGAACCTCCGATTCCGTTGAGCGAAATCGGACCAATTCCACCACCCCCGATGTTCAGTTCTCCGAGTCCTACTCCTCTGGCTCGTCAGCGTCAGCAAAATCTTCCTCTTTCTGACTGTGAAGATGATGGTAAGTAATAAACACATCATCTAAACTCTGCGATAAACCTAGATAAAGATAATTTATCAATATTTAAAATTTTTTATAACTTACTTGCACTCATTCATCATACTTAAACTTCGATCGCATTTACTCTGTTTTTTTTTATTCTTTTTCTTCTTCAACTTCCATTATTACGGTCGTAAATATTTTATACTATCGAAAGTTTTGTTTTATGATAAAGTACAATACGGTTTTATGCTGAATATGAATATGAAGGAAAAACCAATAATCAATTAAACAAAAGTGAGGCTCAGAATTTTTAAGAGGATTTAAACTTTATTGAAGTAAATGTCGATAATTTGAATACTTTTGATGGGTATTTAGCATAAATAATAAATGTTTGTGGGTATTAGCAGGTATACGCGGTGTTAATTTATGTAAAAGTTTTTATTCATAAATACTTTTAATACTTTAATCGATAGAGTTTCTCGTAATCTGCTTAATTTTTTTTTCGAATTTCACTACCATGATTTTGTATTACAAAACTTTGATCATGATTAATTAATTTTTTATTCAGTTAATAATTTAATTATAAATTATCATAGCTAATCATTTTGAAATAAATACATTAACATAATTGCGTAATTAATCATTCTTACTAATAAATAATTGAAAACATTTAATTAATGTATTATTTAAAATTAAATGATTAATAGAATATTAATCAATATTCATTTAAAATGATTACGATAAGTAAT
Source organism: Cotesia vestalis (assembly GCA_000956155.1). Classification (NCBI taxonomy): domain Eukaryota; kingdom Metazoa; phylum Arthropoda; class Insecta; order Hymenoptera; family Braconidae; genus Cotesia; species Cotesia vestalis. Next base: position 93,248 of record JZSA01004430.1, on the reverse strand, counting down.
TTTATTTTTGCAAATTATTTAGCTTCACGGTAACTCAGGAAAAAAAGATATAAGCTAAAAAATAAAAAATTTATGTATTACATATATCTAATTTATATTTTTTTCTTCATACATGCAATCATATATAAAAACGTAAAAAAGAATATAAAAAATAGTTTATATCAATTTTCGGGGAAAAAAAAATAAATACAAGAAATATGTGGTGTATAAATTTTTTATATCTTTGCTTATATTGTTTTATACATATTTTATGGGGTCATCTGGTGTTTTGGCATAAAAATTTTAAATTCAAATTTTTAAAGTTTTTTATTTCCTGGCTAATTTTTAATGATAATGATAAAAATTTGTAAAAATAAATTTTTCAATTTTTTAAAGTTAGTAAAAATTTTTTGTCCATCGGCAATCGTTGATAAAATGTGTTTTATCTACTGACATCGAATATTTTTTATGTTACACAAATTAACAAACATCTAACAATTTTTTCGGTTTTTATAGCAATTAAATTATTGTGAAAGAAATTTAACATGTAGAAATTAAAAAAATAAAAAATTGCGAATTTTATAAAATATTTTTTTTTATTCAATTTGCAAAAATTGTCAACGTCTGCTGAACTTAGTATTATTATTTTTTCGATATTTTTTAGGTGTAAAAATAATTCAGAAAACTAAATTTTTTTTTAATTTCAACTCTGATTTTTTTTTTTTTCAAAAATTTTCTTTAGTAGAAAAATGAAAATTTCATTTAAAATATTATGAAGCTAAAAAATTACCTTATTTAAAATGACCCGCAAAGTTTTTTAATTAAATTTTTTTCTCCAAAAGTAAATATCGTAACTCTAGTTTGTTAAAAAACAAGCTAAAAAAATAAAACTAGGGTGTGTTTATAAAGTTAATATTTGTCAAAGTCAATGAAATTCAATATTAATTACCATAAAAATTACACGAATATTAATCAAGATAACCATCACGTACACGATATGATCCGAAACCTGTAATGTAATTAAAAAAACTGGGTAACATATACACCCTAAATTTGTTTAACTTAATTGGATTTCTTGATGATTTTAAAATTTAATATTTGGATAAAATATTGCCGCTATTAATTCTTTGAAATAAAAAAAATTAACAGTGACTAATTGCCCAATTAATTTGTAAAATAATTTCAGATGATGAAGACATAGACGTGGAAGATGATGATGACAGTCTGCGAGTCTTTCGTTACGCGCAACCAGATCCTGCAATAGATACCTCAAGGGTGGAGGAGATTCCTGCAAAGGAGCCCAAATTTCATGCAATGCCTCTGAAGAGCGCGTTGAAGAAGAAAGGCCCGAACAGCGGTCCTGGGACACCTCAGAGCACTCCGACCCAAGAGAACAGACCATTAACCCTTCGCCAGGAGCTTCATGCATCCTTCAAGTAAGTATTTAACACTCGAAAAGTTAAAAAATGGTAAAAAATTTGTACAATTTAATAGAAACTAGTACATAGACTAGCGCCTCTTTTCATCTCATCTGTTCTGGTAGTTTCATTGATAATAATCATGATAAAAAACAAGCACCGTGTTCATACAAAGTGTTAATCTAGTCAATTAATAAATGAATACAAATACTTATATTAATTAATACTTAACTTATTCACTGTACTGCATTAACCATAAATCAATCATTAGTAAAACATCGTTATTTTTCTTATGCTCAGCAGAAGGCCCCCGTTGAGGCCTAGGATAAGAATATGGTAATTGTTGGCAAGCATCGCCTTGAGCATGTACAATTAATTTATATTAACTTACTAAGCCCTTCATTAATAAGGGATTTTTTAAAAAAATTCTTTAACAGCACAGGGTTGATACCAAGGAAATCAATAGTCTATTCTTAGTAGAAAAGTTCTGTCTTTAAATAACACCAGGGAATATCATGTCAATGTTATTATAAATAATGTCTGCTATTTTCACTTCATTCAATACTCATGTCATTAAATATTTCAAATATTTCGATGCTTATTAGGTTGGCGCAAAAAAACTGACTATATTTATTTTTCGAGTCTCCTGTAAAAATATGTTAATTTATCATATTTTAAGAGCACTTTTTAAAGACCAATTAAATAGACAATTTTTTAGAAGTTGCTCAAGATTTTTAAATCGTCAAAAATTAAATTTCCTTTTGCTTCTTATATTTTTTCTCGTCAATCTATTATTTTCTAGTTTGAAAATTATGTAAACTCTGAAAATTTTGAAATTTGAAATTTTTATTTATCAAGTTCAAGATTTTAAAAATTTTCTTCAGATGACGGACAAATATTTGTTAATTAAAATTAAACAGTTATTATTATTTTATCTGACTTTTGTTAATGTCAAAAAAGAAAAAATTTCTTTGATGTTAATATTTATAAGTCACTCGAATGAATTTTAAAAATTTTATTTTTAAATTGAAAAATAAAAATAGTCAATTTTTTTCCGACACACTTTTTGCTTATTTATTTAAAATTTTTTTTAAAAGCTTAAAACTTGTGTGCGTTATGTTAATCATGGCATGTGATCAACTAAGCTTAATGAAAGCAAATAGAAAATTGATTCTTTGGACATCAACCCTAAAAGCTCTTTATATAATTCTCTAATCAATTCATTAAATCAATCATTAATGCTCACTGATCAAAATTTATTTGCAGCAGTCGACCAGTCAGGTTTGGCCTCGCTTTGCCCTGCACTCTGGAGAACAAAGAAAATGCGCGTCCGTATGTCATCAGAGAGGATTCTGATGGGTCTGATGATGGACAGGTTCTTTATCGGGATGACTATGATGACGATGATGAAAGTAAGTTCGATTGGAAAAATTTTATTCATATTGATTAGTATTTCTTTCAATAAAGAAGAAATAGATGCATATATCAATTGTATAAAGGTCATTTAGATTAAAAATTAATCTTTAAAAATGTTAAGCTTCATGATAATTTAGAAAAATTTAGTTGCATTTATTTAAAATACAATATCAGACAAAAAATTCTAATGTAGTAACAACAGTATTAATAAAAGTAAAGTTAGAGTTGAAAATTTTGGATTGGAAAACCTGAAAAATTAGAGATAATTTTTTAATTTTTTAGTAGATTTCATTCACTGAAAAAAAAATTCACTTGAATCAAGAAAAAAATTCTTTGATTAAGTAAAATTTACTTCAACCAAGAAAAATTTCTTATTATAAGAATGTTTCAACTCAAATCAAGAAGATGAAATTCTTCAAATTATTTACTTGATTCAAATAAAATTTTTTTTCTGTGTAGAAATCTAACTATTGCATTGGTCGCCATAACGGAACTTTTGAAAAATTTTGCTATATATCTACTCAGCTCGTTAAGCGGATTCAAAAAAATACACATGGTTCAAAAGTTTACATATATCTACGGCATTACCGGCTCTATTTCTTCTGTAACTCTCTTAACTCTGAATGGATTTCAATGAAATGTAAAAAAAATTTTTTAGACGATTTCTGAAGTTAAATTCTAAAATGAGTCAAATCTGTCGATTAGTTTAGAAATGACAGCAATTCAAAAATCTTTTTAAATCGCAAAAATTTTCACTTTTACCGTATTTCCGTGCAATAACACTTAAACGCGATATTATATTAAATTTCTGTAAATTGCATCTGAAAGCTTATTAACTAAGCTTATATTTGCATACTTATATATTTTTTTTAAATTAAATAGTTTAATAATGACAGAAATTTGAATTCTTCAAAATCCTTAAAAATTGTCACTTTTACAGTTTCTTTGCGGAAATAACTAATGAATGCGATCACGTGTAAAATTTTTATAAACTGCATCTGAAAGCTTGTTGAATAAATTTTAATTTGCATACCTCACCATCAGTTGAGGCTAAAAATTACTTTCTCTCTTTGTCTATTTAATGGAATTTTACTTTTACAATTAAAATTCTCCCCGTTTATTTATAAAAAAATATATTAACATCAAAACCGGCGACATATTTCACCGCAATAATGGCGTCAGCAGTTATTGACTTAGCCGAGGAACTTTTAAATAAAACGGTGGTAAATTAAAAATTTATATCAAATTCAAAATATTTTTTTTTTTTAATAAAATATCAAGAATTTTTTTAACTAAAAATTTAAATCTGTCAATTGTTCCCCATTAAAATATATCAAATAATTGCTTTAATTTAAACGATATTTATAAAATAAAATAATAAATTAATTATGTGAATTAAATTAAATTCCCAAATGACCGATAACGTTTAAATAACTAACTTCATTATCTACTCATTTAAATACTCCGGAGAGTCATAGATATTTACGTAAATTTGTTGGTAGATTATGCAATTTAAAATATTAATGAATTAAAAAAAATAAATTTAACTATTTAACATCGTATCACCGTATTTCAACAAACTAAACGAGTTGTTTATTATCTTTTACTCATTGATCATAACATAAGTCGTGACTTATGAGCTACAACAGAGAAACAAGTTGTTCCATTGCCTCCCACTCGTATTATAAAGTGAACTAATTATACATCTTGCGGTCAAAAGAGCTTATATTTTGTGAGCGCCCACTTAGACTCTAAAAAGCGCCTTGAAGTTTATATTAGTCGCCAAAGATAGCTTGCAAAACTATGCAGTAATGTTTTTCTCACCAAGTTCTTTAGTTACTTTCCGTGATTAAGGCAAGAAGAAGAGAGCGAACCGTGTGTAACAAAAAAGTTAAAATAAAAGCTTCTTAAACTTTTTTTATTACTCGCTTTACGTGCTTACACTCTCGAACAGTTGAACTAACCACTTGTGGAAGATAAAACACCCGAGAGAAGAATTTTAATCGCGTTGGAACTTAATAATTTAAGAGAAAAAAGATAAATGTTATTATGCTGTCGATCAGAACGGCATCGACGATATCGAATGTGCATCCGCTAATGTACATAGGACCTTTGCCGCTAGAATCTAATGAATCTTTTCAATTACGTCGGAGTTTGAGTTGCTCAAAAATAACTAAAGATAAATTATCACGAGGTTATTGAATAATAGTTTTTAAATAAGTTATTATTGTATAGATTAATTAATAGATATTATTATTTATTATTATAGATCGGCTGGCGGCTAAAATAGCGAGGAAAGAATCACTTTCATTGAAGCTTGCGTTAAGACCGGATCGACAAGAGCTTATTAATCGTAATATTCTTCAAATACAGTCTGATAATGAGAGACAAGAGTCTAAAGAAGCGATTGGAGCACGACTTATCAGGTAATTAATTAATATAGCTTCATTAATTTATCTATTTGGTCATTTATTTTTTTTGGACAGTGTTTTAAGTTCAAGGTTGGTTGTTATTTTTAATTAACGCTACATCGATACCAATTAGAGTTGTTGTGATGGAAAATATTGTTTTTAATTTAAAAAGTTTATTATTTTTTCACTTCTTTTATTTGTTTAATCACCTTCAAAAAAATTTTTTTTGTTGCAAAAATAATCATTTTTAATTAATGGAATATTTTATTTTAAAAATAGAAAAAAATTTTTTTTTTGTATATTTTCAATACTTGCACGTTAAAAAAGCTCCTACTGAAGTTAAGTCAAAATTTTTATTTTCACCATTTTTAAAAAATCCTGAAACATAAAAAAAAATAATTATACCTGTTTTCAAAGATCATTTGCGAAAAAAATTATTATTAATCCGAGCTAGGGGCTGTAATGACACTCTAACGAACTAAAAATATTTTTTTTTCTTTTTCGCTTTTTTTTTATCTTCAACTTTATTTTTCTGTAACTTTTTTAATTTTCAATTTTTTTATAATTCCTCAAAATATAATTTTATAAATAGTAAAAAATAATGGATGAAAAAAATCTTTGTTTTTTTATCAAATTGAAGTAAAAGACCCAGTTTTTTACACTTGCAATTTTAATTTCATTAAAAAAATAAAATGTTCTCAAAAAACCGATTTTCTTAAAATTTGTAATTCAAAAATTATATTTATTAATTTATTAAAGTTGATTTTTTTTTATTCTTAATTAATATAAAATTGCAAGTGTCAATAACTGGACAGAAAAAAAAAATTTCTTGAACCAAGAAAATTGAAAGGAAGACTGAAGTTATTTTGAAGCAATAAGAAATTTTCTTGGCTTAAAAAAATTTAACTTCGTTCAAGAAATTTTCAATCTTCCTTAAGATTTTCTTGATTTAAGAAAATTTACGCTTGACTAAAGACTTTCTTTTTTTCTGTATGGGTATTTTACCTTATAATATTCACAAAATTATAAAAAAAAAAAACTCTATTGGCAATCACTAAAAAATTTTTTACATTTAAATCTTAAGCAAAGAACTATTCACAAACGATTAATATCCAAAAAAAAAAAAAAAAAAAAAAAAAAAGACTAAATTACAATACTTGTCGGAAGAAACACTTATCCACAAAGCCGGATGAAAAATAAGTAGTCTTTTAAAGTTAATGTGAATCAGTTGTTTGTTAGATATCAACCATCTGTTACATTTATGATTTAGCACTCTTCTAACCCCTGACCCTCGTAATTCCATTCCCCGTCTTTATTAATACAACGTTTTAAACAAGAGACAGATATTTTTATTTATATGTTAAATGTCGTATGTACTTGTACTACATAATTGTATGTGTTTCTAGGCGGCTTAGTATGCGGCCGACCCAAGAAGAACTCGAGGAACGGAATATTTTAAAAAGTAAGTAACAAAAACACGCTATAAATCGACATTGTAGCGAATAATATCAATCGTTATTATTTATTTATTATCAAATAATTGCTATCTTCACGCGACTTTCCACTCGTACAAACAAACTAACCAATAAAAACAATATAATAAATAAAATAATTATTCATAATTGTGATTTGATTAAGAAACATTAAATATACAAGTTGAGAAACATTTAAAATGATGCTCTCACGTTATTGTTCGACAGTCGTAAAATTAAATCTGGTTAATAATCGCCGAAGAAAACGTAATGACAGCATTAAAATTTTTTTAGAACAAAGCCCTGCGGAGGAGAAAAAACAAAAGGAAGAAAAGAAGAGATATTTATTAAGAAAATTAAGTTTTCGACCTACTGTTGAAGAACTCAAAGAAAAGAAGGTAATTATTTTAATTTTATTTTATTTCAATGCACAACACAACCCATTATTTTTTATTAACGCTTTGTTTATTTTAATTACAGATTATTAGGTTCAATGATTACATTGAGGTGACCCAAGCTCACGACTACGACAGGCGGGCCGACAAACCGTGGACACGGTTGACACCAAAAGACAAAGCAGCCATTAGGAAAGAGCTTAACGAATTTAAAACTTCTGAGATGGCTGTTCATGAAGATAGTCGACATCTCACACGGTAATTATTTTTAATTAAGATAGAATTTATGTTTTTTGTTATTTATGTCGCTTTTATCGGATTAGAATGTGAATTATTTTTGTAGTTAAGTTGTGAGATTATAAGTTATTACATAATCTATTGGACGGAAAATATTTCTGTTAATTAAGTTAAGATTAATGGTTTTTTTTTTTTTTAATTAAATAAAAGGTTAGAGGTTGATATTTAATGGGTCGAGTAATTTAATTTTTTAGATTTAGAATCTATTTTTAAATTCTTTATTAATTTTTAATCATGAAAGTTATCTATCGTTTTTTTAAGGTTGCAGTTATAATCTATTAAATTAAAAATTTTTATGATACTAAAATTAATAGACATTTAATAACTTTTAAATTTTCTTTTTTCAATTTTTTTTACCTAATGCTATAAAAATTAATTCGCAGAAACTTTAATGTAATTTAAATTAATTTAAAAATTTTAAACCCAGTAGAGAGTGATAATCTGTATTATTGAGAGAATAAGCAGAATTTTATGCTCAGTGTATTTATATGATAAAATGGGCTTTGATGGATAAATTTGGTATCGTTGGAAAAGTCTTGACCTCGAGTTGTGCCTTTTCATGGATTCATATCATTCTCACTGATAGCCAATTTATTATGAAAATTATTTAGGCTGCATTCGAAAATGCTCTATCTCTAGATACATAATTAAGAAATGACCTTGTACTTCGTGAACTATTGACATTTTTCAAGATATAAGTTCATCCTGGTGTTACACTCATCAAGACCTTTCATTTGAGTACCCACATCAATTTTTCATATATTTATATATATTATATATATGTACATATGAAAAATATATCAAAAATGCATGTGGGTACTCAAATGAAAGCTCTTGATGAGTGTAACATCGAGATGAGCTTATATCTTTAAAAATGTCAATAGTTCACATTAAAAATTCTTCATTCACTAATTAATTTTTAATTAGAAATTTATCTATTGTTTTTTAAGATTGCAGTTGTAATCTATTAAATTAATAATTTTTATGAAACTAAAATTAGCAGTTTTTTAAATAAATTTTTTTAATAATTTAATTTTTATAAAAATGTGATAAAGTATTGGGTGTTAATTTTAGTATCATAAATTTTTTTTTTTAATTTATATCGGTGTTTTAAATTAAACCTAAATAACAATCAATTAAATAATATTTGAATGGGTCAGAGATATTTAATTTTTTAAATTAAAAATTCTTTATTCACTAATTAATTTTTAATTATAAATTGTATTTATAATTATTAATAGTAATTAAAAACATTAATGAGAATATTTATTTTTACAGATTCCACAGACCATGACAATCGCAATGTGTAGAGGTGCTAGAGTGTAGTGCGGTAAACCTTAACGCGTTGTGGTATCGTGATTGTGCGACAAAACTTCGCGGCTAATCTAGACGATAATTATAAAGAAGAAAAAAAAAAACAAAAAAAAAGAAAACAGAAAAAATTCTGTTTAATCAGGATTTCGACATTGTTACCGAAGAGATGTTAAATGTTACTCAAATAATATAAAACGTCTCTTGCTTACTGTGTCTAAAGAAGAAGATTGTGATAGGATGATCGGCAATCTTGCTGTGTCTGAAGCTGCTAATCATCCGACAATTATTTTCAAGGCTCGTTTACACACGTCCTCTCGACTAGTCGTCAATGAAGCATCCATCTTAATATTTACTTCGCTTAAAAAATAATATTAAATAATATGCAATTTAATTATCCTAGCCATCTTTTCTTCATTCCAATGTCGTCGCGACACCATTAATTATTTATCTTAAACTTTGTTAATTAGTTAAATTTATTACAATTATTAACTACAAGCTCAGATCATTTTCAAACCTAAATTTAATCAGGTTTATTTATTTTTATTAATATTTAAATAATAAAATAATAGTCGAGTCCGCGTGTAAGTGAAATAAATTTTTTAATAATCAAGTTAGCTTAATTGTGTTACCCGATTTTTTATTATTATATTTTTAATTGTCATTTTTATTTTATATTAACATTAATAATTAATAATTAATGAAATTATAAAAGTATTTAAATTGAAACAATCAAAATGTATTAAATTTTATTAATTATTTTTTTTTAATACATCTTTTTAATATTTTATTAGATGACAAAATTTATACAATAATTATGTTTATTAATTCATTTTTAAACTCGATACTCGACAATATACTCAGGCATCGATAAATTTATTAATCAATCAATTAATACTATTATTATTAATATTACTATTACTATTATTTATTAATAACAACTTGTATTATTATTTATGTAAGATTATGTAATAATTGTAATTATTATTTTTTATCTCATCGGGTAACACCGTAACCTGCAGCTATCTTGAAAAATGAAAACGTAAGATAATTATTAAGTAATTATTACGAAATAATAAAATGAACAAAATAAATCGATGCATCGTGCAATGAAAAATTTGTACAGTATCAGTTATTAATAAGTTTATTATTATTAATTAATTATAATTATTATTGTCGTTAATTGTTATTATTAACTATAACTATTAAAATAATTGAAATATTATTTTTAATTATTAAAAATATTTTTTAATTAAATAATCACAATCATCATTCATTTTTAATACTCATCTCATTAATTAAAAATGATTAACAGATGAATGTAAAAATAATTTAAGTAATAAAATTAAAACTAAATGTTACTTTTTATTTTTAATTTGTAATTTTTCTAAATATCAATTATTAATTGAAAATATAAATGAAAAAAATAGTAAAGTTGCTTTTGACTATTTTAAGTCAAAACTAGAATGTTATCGTAGTTGTAATTTTTAAAAAGAAACAATAATTAAAAAAACGGCGTTAACTATTATTGAAATTTAACTAAAAAAAAAAAAAAAATTAATTAATTAATTAATTAAATAAAATGAATTTAATAAATTAGAGATTAAAAGTTTTACAAGACTAAATATTTATAAAAGAAAATACAAAAAATAATAAAATGCTTTGTTTGTGCAGCCAACTATATTATACTTAACGATAAATTTTATTGATAATTGCATGTGATCTTTGGACGTGAGCTATAGGTTAACGATCGTCGATTCTATTTAATTAAACAGGATAGTTTTGTGCGAATTTATGAAAAATTAAGTGATGAAAAGACACTGTTAAGTCACTAGTTTCTTCATTTCAATTAAATGTTTCGGTAGAAAATTATTATAGTCAATGTTATTGTTGCTGTAATTGTTAATTATTATTATAATTCATATCTTAAGAGTTTTAAATTTTTCGAGACATATTTAATAAGATTAAAAAATTCTTTTTTGTTATCAAATATCAAGTTGAGTACACGGAAAAAAGTAAACTGTTATAAATAATAGTCGATTTATAATAGATAATGATCAACTGTTAAAAATTACCATTTCAAACAGTAAAATCGTGATTTTAATAATCAATATGTAATATTTATCATTTAAATGCTATAATTTATTCTTTACATGAAAGAAAATACTATTTTAAACAGTAATATTCGCTATGTGAATGTCGAAAATGTTAAAGTATAATGATTAAGAATTTCGACTGATATTTATCATTTCGTACCTAAAAAATGACCGCAAGATATGTAAAAAGTAGAAAATACAGTTACTAAATTTCTAATACAAGCAATGTCAATATTTACAAAGTAAAATAGTAAATTTTAAACTCAACACTAAAAATAAAACTATAATTATTGACTTGCTTGGACTGGTAAAATATGTATTTTAAGAGTAGAATTTTTACTGTTTTAAATGTTAAATTCTCCCAGAGTGAGACCCCCTTATTCTCATCTGAGTTCCCCTTTTCCTCATAGTATGGACTATATATTGAAACGGCAATTTTTTACTGTTTGAAACTGTAATTTTTTAAGATGAAAGAGTCGTTAATTACTGTAGTGGAAGCTACTAATAACTTATTTTCGATATTAAATTATAAATTGTGGCTTTTACACTTTCTCCATTAAGGGGAGCGGTACATGTAAACCCCTTAATTTTTACCGTTTTCTAAGGATTTTTTTAACTGGGAAAGAATGAATGAATCATTTTGAAATATTGTAGGATTATTTGTTATATATTGAAGTACAAAAAAAAATTTTTTTGCAATTTTTTTTTTTGTAAATAACCGAAACCCTCTCGGAAAAAAACATCAATTTGCGGGCGTTCTCACTTCTCGTAAGGTGATCGGAAATTAAAAAAAAAATTAGTTTGTACGAGTTCATAAAACGTATGTCTTCTAGTTAAACCAATAAAAAAATCAAAAAAGTCAAAAAAATCGTAAATTGGCACACCCCAGAAAAAAAAGTTCGATTTTTTACCCTTTTTATGGTTTTTTGGTGAAAGGGGTTAATTTTTGAAAATTTTTTTGGAATGTTAAAGGTTTAACTAGAAGCTATTACTATAAAGTAGACGTGTCAAAAATTTCATTAGAATCGGTTGAGAACTTTTTGAGTTATTCCGCTCGCAATTTTCAAAAAAGTCGTTTCGAGAAAAACGCGTTTAAAGTTTTAACACACGCTCAAGTACCGAGTTAAGGCGAAGCACTTAAATGAGGTTTTTAATGTATAAACAAATAACACTGAGGTTGACAGACATTAAAAATTTTTTTAGAATTTTGTGACAATTAAATTATCAGAAAAAAAATTTAATTAAAAAGTTTTACATGTGAAAATTAATAAAAATTACAAGTGAAAATTTTTATACGCATTTTTTTTTATTGTAATTGATTTATTAAAAAAACTTTTTTAATTAACAGGGGATTACTAATTTCAGTATTATATAAATAATGATAATTTTGTTTTGAAAATTTACCGGCATATTTTTGAGATGATATTCTAACGATTTATAAAAAAAAAAAAATTTTTTTTTTTTTTTTTTATATGTTTCGCTACCCTTAAGTTCTCTAAATTTTTTTTGCTACCTCGATGTCCGCTTTACTGTTTGAAGCTATAAAAATTAACCAGAATCCGAGTGAATTTTACAGTTTACTTTCTTCCGTGTACATTTTACATAAAATATTTTGTTTATTAAAATTTAGTGTAATAAGAAAAATATATACGTAAAATTTAATTGAGTTTAATTATTAATATATGTAATAAATAATTTTAAAACTGTAAATTGATTGTTCCAAAATTTGATTAGAAATATTCTTCTTTTAGCTTAGATATAGTTAATCTGACTATCTTATATTTCTTCTCAAAATTTCACAGCATAATAAAAAGAAAAAGCTTATAAAAATGTTGAATATTATCAATTGTTATTAAATATTTCTTCATAATTATTTTAAAGATTTCTAACAATAAAATAATTAAATTCTTTTCAATAATAATTAAAAAAAAAATAATTAACTGATTATAATAATTTTCTACTTAATTTGGATAAAATTTCCGCATTGAAGTTAAAAAATTATGTGGTGCCAATAATTAAAAAATTAATTTATTATAAATGATAACAATGATGATAATAATTCTAATTCTAATTCTAATTATTGTATTTATAATTAATTAAAGAATTGCATTGTCATAATGAGCAATAAATAGATTTATTCTGGTAGTTTATTGAAAAAACAATTGTCTCTCGTTCAAATGGTCAAAATATCACGACTACTGTGTAGTTGATTAACTTTGTACGCAATTGCTTCTTTCAGTATAACGATAATAAATAATTATTAATGAATAACAAATAAGAAATGAAAAACAAAATAAACGAATAAAATAAAATGATTAATTAGCAGTTAAATGAAGCAGTGAGATGAGTATAAAAAAAAAAAACGATTATTTGATAATGTAATGAAATTATTAATGACCGAGTTTTTAATTGCGATGAACGTGCAACTTGTGGAGCATTATAAATATATATATATAAATATAAATATGAATATAAATATAAATATAAATAAAAATGTAATAATTATAGCCAATTAATTTTTCTTGTACATATTATAAATAATAAAACATATTTAGATGAAAATTTTAAAATTACTAGAATTAAATGCGCAATAATAATTTACGCTAATTATTAATTTTGTTTTGATGTTTTGTTTTATTCATGTAAAATACTCGCTATATATATTGTTTATATGAATAAAATGTAAAACTAGGATTAATTTTGGTTGGTCATTTTTTTTAGGAATTAAATATTTTTTAAAGTTTTTAATAAGGGGGAACATCACTGTGACGATCGAAAAAAAGAGATAATTTTTGGGAATTTTTTTTACAGTAAAAATAAAGGAATTTGGGAATCGGATTTTTTTTATTTTATTAAGGGTACATTAAAGATTATTACCCTAAATTTTTATTAAAAAATATTTAATTATTACAAAGTTATTAACAATCTCGTAGAGCACTAGAGAAAATTTCTCCCTCCATAGTCGGTTCGATAACTAGAAAAAGGGTCATCTGAAAATAAAAACCCGAAATTCTTTTTAATCAGAAAGGATGTAGTTATCGTCGCACGTACAGAATTTTTAAAATTTTCATTTTTTAAAAAATGACGACTGATTGAAAATTTTCTCACTGTTCTTACATTTTTTTTTGTTTTAACCCGACTAAAAAAATCTTTAAAATAAAAATTTTTTAAAGTCCGTACCTGCGACGATAACTACATCCTTACTGATTAAAAAAAGGAATTTGGGTTTTTATTTTCAGATGATCCGTTTTTGAGTTATCGAACCGACCATGAAGAGGGAAATTTTTTCTAGTGTTCTACGAGATTGTTAATAACTTTGTAGTCATTAAGTAGTTTTTAATTTTTTTAATAAAAATTTAGGGTAATAATCTTTAATGTACACGGAAAGAACAAGATGACACTGGATATCATCCCAGATTATACTCAGTGATATCTGTGGTGAAAAAAATTTTCAGATAGTAGCTAAAAAAATCCAGATTATACTGGGTGATATCTGGATTATACTGGGTGATATCTGGATTATACTCATTATAATCTGGATTATACTAGCTACTATGTAAAATTTTTTTTCACTCAGTATAATCTGTGATGATATCCAGTATAATCTTGTCCTTTCCGTGTACCCTTAATAAAATAAAAAATATCCGATCCCCAAATTCATTTATTTTCCTTGTCAAAAAAATTCCCAAAAATCACCTTTTTTTTTATCGTCACAGTGGTGTTCCCCCTCAACGTAATGTCGTTGAGAATGTGATAATTATTGTAGAAGTTAGATATTATCAAAATTTAATTCATTTGTTTTTTAAATTTGTAATTATAAAAAAAACATTTTATAATTTTATGGAAGATAATAATTGATTTTTTAAAATTAAAAAGTTTTCCGAATGAATGAAGGCCGCAAGGATAAAATCAATTTGAATATTCGTCAATGCTAATTTTTTTTCAGTTCGACTTTGAGTTTGTGTTGACTGAATACGTCAGAGGATTTTTTTGAATATATTAAATAGAATTAATAAAAAGGTCGTTTAAATAAAGTACAAACGATTTTACTTGGCAAGAGCTCGTTTTTTTTTTTTTTTTTCGCGCAGTCGGTAATTAAAGCTTTTGCGACTGGAGTATGGTGAAAAAAATCAGCAACCTCGGAGCTTAAAAATAATCATTAACTATAACAGTGTTCTCTTATTTTTTTCTTTATAAATCATAAAAGTAATTAATTACTACACCACTATACGTAGATACTGAGTAATAGCTTATTAATATATTTAATATGTATTGATGAAAATACTGAATTATATATTGTAGATTAACGTGCTATTCCGGCACGCAAAGTTGGTATTTTGTGTACAAAAAACTAAAAATAAAAACCATGAAGATTAATTAACAAAAAATACATTAAGGAAATTAACGTTGGAAATGAGTTCTTAAATTTTTTATCACTGAAATTTTTTTTGTAGAAGTAATTAACCTTTCATGATATTGAGTCTAACAGACATCAGGCGATTTTTAGGATTTTTTTTTTTTTTTAAATTAGATGTGAAGAAAACGTTTTAGAAAATTTCACTCGTAAAAATAAAAAAAAAATAAAAAAAAAACTACAAATGGAATTTTAAAAAAAATACTTTCTGAGTAATAATTTATTTTTTAAATAAAACAAAAAAATTGTCAGATGTCTGCTGATTTTAGATTAATAATTTCTTCGGCATTTGAGTTCTGGTTTACTTCACAAGAAGTCAAACTGAAATTTATCAAACAAAGTGTCACTAAAGAATAATTTTTGAATAATTATATACACGGAAAGAACAAGATGACACGGTATATCATCCCAGATTATACTGAGTGAAAAAAAATTCAGATAGTA
Source organism: Cotesia vestalis (assembly GCA_000956155.1). Classification (NCBI taxonomy): domain Eukaryota; kingdom Metazoa; phylum Arthropoda; class Insecta; order Hymenoptera; family Braconidae; genus Cotesia; species Cotesia vestalis. The sequence continues at coordinate 77,595 of JZSA01004430.1, read as the reverse complement.
GCTAGTATAATCCAGATTACAATGAGTATAATCTAGATTATAATGAGTATAATCTAGATTATAATGAGTATAATCTAGATTATAATGAGTATAATCTAGATTATAATGAGTATAATCTAGCTTTTAATGAGTATAATCTAGATTATAATGAGCATAATCTAGATTGTAATGAGCATAATCTAGATTATAATGAGCATAATCTAGATTATAATGAGTTTAGAATATATTATAATCCAGATATCACTCAGCATAATCTGGATTTTTTTAGCTATTATCTGAAATTTTTTTTTCACTACAGATATCACTGAGTATAATCCGGGATGATATTCAGTGTCATCTTGTTCTTTCCGTGTACAAATATATTATCGGCGAGTAATATAAAAATCAATTGTATCAAGTTAATATTAATTAATAATTGAAACTCTTTCTTTATAAAAGTAAAAAATTAAAGAAAAATAAAATTATCAGACATCAGTCGATTTTTTTAAATGATTAAATTTGTTGTGAAAAAAATAAAAAACATTTTACTTGAATTTTAATGAAATTACATTTTTTTTATTTTTTATTTATTTTTTTTTTTTTTATGATAAATTTATTAAAAAAAAAAAAAAGAAACTAAGAAATTTCTCGTCTGCTGATTTCAGTATCATAAAATCAAGGTTAATGCGATTGTAGATTAGAAAACAATCTTGCATTGTTTAGACAAATTAATCCAGTAATTTTGCCAAAATAATTCCAAAATATTTTTGGAATAAGTAAAAAATAAATATGGGACTGCACAAATTTATCAACAATTCATTATTTTACAATATTAATTGTCAAAATTTTACTTTGTTTCATTAATTCTTGTAATAATTATTTTCAATTCATTTCTTCCCAGAAAATATAATCAATTATTATAATAATTAATTAGTTTCCTGTCAAACGATAGTATTTTAATAAATGTTTTGATTGAATTAAAAATCAAATTAATGTGTTCTTCGATAACTACTATAATTATAATCTAATAATCATTTATTAAAATATTATTGTTAATTAAAAATAATTAATTTAGCGAAGAAAAAGTAAAACAATCATTGAATTGTTTTGAGCGTCCCGAATTATAAAAAATTATTTTTAAAAAATGGTAACAACATTGTATTATATTAATATCATAATAATGATAACAATAATAATAATAATAATAATAATAATAATAATAATAATTATAAGTGATTAATAAAATAATAAATAAATGATAAAAAGAAAATACTTTTGTTTGTAACAATGAAATGTATATAAAATTGTATCGTAACTTAAAATATGCTCTCTTCATAATTATAAAATATTATAGAAAAGATTCTTCTTCAATCTATTTGTAATTGATAAATGGATAAATATAATCTAAAGCGATCGAGTTTATTGAAGAAAATAAAAGTGAAATGATTGTGGAGATTTAATTAATAATAATAATATTATTGAGTTTTCTTCTTTTCACTGACGTCAAATCAAATTATTTGGATAATTTTGTAGATGTCATTGAAATATAAATATCCGTTTAATTTTTTTTTCTTAATTGTTATTATTAATTATTAGTTTTACGCACTATCGACTACTACAGTTAATTATTAATTTTATTTATGATATTGATAACAAATAAAGCAACCACTGTAACAAACAAACACTGTTAACTATTCTTAAAGAAAATTAAAACTTTTGTAAACTGAAATTTTTGTGTCTTAGTCATTTATTTAGTTGCGTAGTGATCCAGGAAAAATGATATGTTTTTATGATAATGATAAGTGAATTTATCTGTGTAAAAAAAATCGTCTTATAATTGTCGTTTGTTTAAGATCTTAAACGTGACACAACCCAAGACTATATTGAGACTTTTTTAAGACGCTAAAAAAAAATTCTGAGAGCAGATTTTTGAAATTTTATACTCGAATTTGTTATGAAAATAAAAGGATATCACAGCGACAGCTGCGGAAAATTATTATAGAGTTCTAAAATAGTTTTAAAATAATCTAAAAATCGTCTTAAAAAAGTTTTTAAAAAATCTTAAAAATCTTAACATAGTCTTAAAAAAATCTTAAAAAACTTTTAAAAAAATTTTAAAATGAGCTAACAGCGACAGAGCCCCGGAAAATTAAAACGGAGCGTCTTAAAAAAGTCTTAAAATTGTTTGATAATAATTTTTCAACAATTTCAAATTCAATTTAAAAAGAGCGTACTCAAAAATTTAGCAATTAGAAAGTCGTAAAATCGTCTAAAAATTAATTTCCATAAAAAATTCGAGAACCAAATTTCAAAAATCTGCTTTCAGAATTTTTCTTTTTGGCGTCTTAAAAAAGTCTTAAAATAATCTTAGTTTGTGTCACGTTTAAAATCTTAAACAAACGACAATTTTAAGACGATTTTTTTTTTTTACGGGCATATATATAAAATATATGAAAAAATCATGTGCGTACTCAAATGAAAGGTTTCAATGAACGTAACATCAGGATGAGCTTATATCTTTAAAAATGTTAATAATTAAGAAATTACATTGTATTTTGTCAACTATTAGTTTTTTTGAAGATAAAAGTTCATTCTGATGTTATATTCATGAAGACCTTTCATTTGAATACCCAAACGTATTTTTTATATACAATCGTGGTCATTAATTTGAGTATGTTTTTAAGTTTACTGGAAAATAGCAATTTGTAAACTCGAACATTTATAAACTATAAATTTGAAAATTAGTTGATAATGTAATTTTTAAAATTAGTCGCAAATAAAAAATGATGTTAATAAAATTAGCGAAATAGAAATTTCACCAAATATATATTCAGTGATTTCTAAAATAGCGAAAAACAAAAATCTGGCGCAACGTAAATTTAGACAATTCTTACTGCAGAAATTTATAATATTAGCCGATTGTAAACTTTACGAATTGTAAAATTAGCCGTTTTTAAACTTCTTATAACTTTTGAATGAGTTGGTCAAATCTGCTCTAATTTTAAGAAAAACTAAATTTATAGAAGTCTTTTTAGATGCTTTAAATCATTTTTTGATCCGTCAAATCTATTCAAGAATTACGAGAGATTTAGAAACGGCTAATATTTACAATTCACAGAGCTTACAATCGACTAATATTATAAATTTCTGCAATAAGAATTGTCTAAATTCACGTAGCCACAGATTTTTGTTTTTCGTTATTTTATAAATGACTGAATTTATATTTGGTGAAATTTCAATTTCGCTAATTTCATTAACATCATTTATTATTTGCGACTAATTTTACAAATGACATTATCAACTAATTTTTAAATTTATAGTTTATAAATGTTCGAGATTACAAATCTCGGGCTATTTTCCAGTAAACTTAAAAACATACTTAAATTAATGACCACGATTGTACTTTATAATTATATATAATTTTTTAACCACGGCGAGTAATTTACAATAAAATTATAAAATTATTAGTAACTATATAAATCATAAAAAGCTACATGTTAAATTTTTTTATCCACTAACAAATAATTATTACTTTAAAGTAATCGAAAAATATTCAATATTTCCGCAAATATAAGAGAATAAAAATTGGAAAAATTGTGAATTCACACCTTATATGCTTATAAGCAGATTGAGGATAAATTTAGATCCTTTTTTTTTTTTTTTATTTTTAATAGATATTATTGAAAACATCGAATTTTTTTCATTTATTATTTTTTATTAAGTTTTATTACATCATTTAAAAGAAGTTAATTTTGTCTCACGCGTTTGTCATTCGAAATACAGTTACAACACTAATTCTTCATTGTTATTCTAATAGTCGTTATTTATATAAGTCAGTTTATCATTTAAATATTTACTATCGTTTGACTAATAAAATAAATACTTCTATAAAAATATTTTCGAAGTTTATTTTAAATATCAGTCAATTTATTTATTATTTCATCTGTACGTATGTTGGGAAAGGAAAAACATTGTCTTAAAAAAATAATACAGAAATTACTATTTTGATAATTAATTTTTTTTTTTAATTCTTTTTATTATCATTGTAATAATTATAAAATACACCACTTAAAATCTATTAAAATCACAATAAAATAATATTATTTACTGAGCTTAAGCAAACAATTCAAAAATTTGTTGTCATTAAAAATTATACATAATAAAAAATTTTAAATAATCTTTTAAAATTATTGTCAATTAAAAATAATTATTTTTATAATTAAAATTACTTTAAAGTTAAAATTTTTCCATAATAAATATTTTAAATTTTTTCAATTTTTGTACCAACAATAACTGGGTTTTTTCGGCGAATATCTTCAGCAGCCATCTTCTTGTAATCAAAACTGCAAGCATGCATATCGCTGTACCGATGAAGACTGCAGAAAACTTCACCACAACGACAATCAAACCCGGTTAGACCAATTTTCTTGCGACAGGTAAAGCACCGATTTTTCTTCTTCGATTTTTCTTGCTCCGAAATTGCAGTTTCAGATTCTACACCGCAACTCAAAGCTTCTGAACAACCCGCAGTCAACTGAGACAAAGACAAAGATGAAGATGAAGGTGACTCGGGATTTAAACTTGCAGCAGCTGGTTTAGGTAAAGAAGATAATTGTTTCTTCAGGATATATTCTTTGTAACAAACAGAACAACGTCCTTTATTAGACGGTGAGCCGAAAAATCCGCACCCGCCCAAACACAATTCTTTAACTGATTCCATTATTTTTTTTTCAGTTTCTCTACTAAGTAATATGTTAATAAAATAAAAAATACTTTTACTATGACTTACTATGACCGAGTTTATCACTGCTTCTACTATTTAATATAAATATAACAAATATATATTTATAAATTTTATTCCGGGTTGAAGCTATGAAGTATTCAAGACCGAGAGACAACTATAACTGACTGGAATGACGAAGACAAGAGTTTACAATGGCAAGGGCAGTGACCTCGGAAAATTTTCTGATTGGTGCAGATCCGGTTTTGAAGAAAGAAAAGGAGAAAGAAGATGTTTGGAAAATTTTGTAGTTTCATCATAAATTTGTAACTTACTGTGTCTAATGTTCCTTTACTCTCTGAATGAATAGGTCTAGTCTACTCTACGGACCTTTACGTGAAGAATTTTATTTATAAAAATCTTTAAAGTAAGATAATTTGTGATAGGTTTTAGTCCAAACTTTTTATACACACTCTTCTACTATTTTATTATTATTTTAAAATAGAAAAATAAAAAAATCTGACATTGTCTTCTGTGTATTTTACCTTAACTTATTTATTACTCTTAAATTTATACTCGTATCGGCAGTATTTACATTTTTTACACACTTTTAATCAACACTCATAATATACATCAAAAGATTCTTTAACATTAAATCGTATAAAAAATATTAGTCATTAATAATTAAGTTATTTTGTGTTTTTTCTTTCTTAATATTAAAATTTTTTAATAATAAAAATTCTCCTTGAGATCGTAGTCTGTGAATTTATTGATGATATAATCTTCTTTTTCTTCAATTGTCACTTCCTTGAGAATTGTTGTGTCTGAAAAATTAAATAAAATATATCAAAGTTTTCTTTAAATTATTTTTGGCTTGTTTACTCAATTATCTTGTGTTACATTTATCTGTATGGTGTATGATATTATATAAAATTTAAAATAAAAAAAAAAAAAGTATTTTTTCTTCCAATTTAATTTAATTTATTATTTTTCAATGCACAATTTAAAAAAAAATTGGTTACCACAATTTTTAAAAATTTTCAAAAAAATTTATAAATTAAAAAAGAAAAAAGTTGAATATCACAATTTTTGAAAAAATTTATATAATCCAAGATTCTACTGAGTATAATTCAAATTATACGAGATATTTTTTCGGATTATATCCAGTGTAATCTGGGGCGGTATAACCAGGAAAATTACTTGGTCAAATCGGAGATTACACTGAGAATAATACAAAAATAATTTAGTATAATCTGGATTATATTTGATATTATCTGAAATTTTTTTTCACCACAGATTACACTGAGTACAATATAGGAGGATATGCAGTGTCATTTTGTTCTTTCTGTGTGGCTGATCGCGTTGTAAACAAACATAAAAAGTTTTTTAAAGCTGTAATCACTGCGTAATTTTTTATTATGATGATTATATACCATGTTGTGTTTTTTTTTAATACACTTAGAAAAAAAAAATACTTGTAAAATAATAATTAATTAACTTTTAAGTAGATCGGTCAACTAATTGGTACATTTACCCTATTTCAACCCTTGCTCTAAGTCTAAAGTAATTATTAAAAAAAAATCCAATAAAAGTAATATTTATTCACCTTAAAAAAAAAAATAAACAATCAATGCCTATGTTTTTTGTGATGCTTGGACTTTTTGTGTTTATGTCTGTCCCCAGACCTGTCTCTCCCACGATCTCTCCCCTCATGTTTATTTTCTCTGCCCCTAGACCTCTCTCTGGACCTACTTCTATCCCTATCTCTTCTGTCATATTTATTTTTACCACCCCTAGACCGCTCCTTGGACCTGCTGCGTTCTCGATCTCTCTTCTTGTCCCTTGAAGAATAAGAAACGTCTCTCCTATCATCATCGCGCTCCCTCTCTACATGTCCATTGACCCTGCTCCTTCCATCCTCCAAGTCCTGAGTTTTGTTCTTATACTCCTCGTACTTGGAAATATTGATAACCTTTGAATTCTTATCGAACTCTTCCTTGGAGACCGGGTCAAGCATCACCTCGCTGAACGTCTGGACATCATCCAGCAGAGATAGCTTCACCATAACTCGACCTTTGTCCTCGTCAAAGCCTTTCACCTCTCCATAGTGTCCGAGCAACCTGCCCGCGATGAGCTTAACAAAGCAGCCCTTCTCCAGCTTCAACTCTTTTTTGCTGTCACCTGAGCTCGATGGTTTCTTTACAACCTTGTCAGCTCCGAGGCCCATTCCTCTTGGCCGCGAAAGCGGGACCTCTGTGGTCACCAACTGCGGCTTCTTACCGATTCCTCTGTCAGGATGCCAGCCCATTCCGCGCAGCATCGCCATCCCGAACTGATCTATTGGAATTCTTTCGTAGTCCTCCAGAGTTGACTCATCCTCACCGACCAGCATGTTAGATTCAGTAATTTCTATTTTAAAGTCATTAGTTTTTTCGACTTTTATTTTTTTCTGGCTTTCCTGTAATATTTCTTCAGCAGCGAGACGGTCCCATTCTTTTTCATCAATTTCTACTTTATTTAATTTACTTAAATTTGATATTCCAACTTGTTCTTGATCATTTTCTTCTATTTCTATAACCTCGACTACTTTTTTTATTTCTTCTACGTCTAATATTTCTATTTCTTCTTTTGATGATGATGATTTTAAATTATCTGAATCTGCAACTGAATCTTTTAATAATGCAGCTGGAGAATTTGAATTTTCTGAAAATTCTGACGTAGAATTAAAATTTTTTGAAGATGATGCTTCTGTAGAATTTAATTTTTTAGAAGATTCTGATGAAGTACTTACATCTTTTGAATTTAATTTTTCTATAAGTTTATTTTTCCAACTATTACTGCTTTCTATTAGCGGTATAACCAGCGGACCATTGACCACCTTTGTTTCATTGATAAGTTTTATTGACTTGTCATCAATGCATTTAATATAATCCTTTTCATCTTTGACTTTAGCTTCAGTTGGAGCTTTTAAAAGAGGCTTTCTGGATGACTTTGAAAAGCCAAATGATATTTTCTTGCTTTCCTGAGTCATTTTTATAGAAAAAAATTCACACTATTTATTTTACACTAATTAAATTATTTTTCACTAAATATTCACTGATATTATCGTTAATGTGCATTAAATAAAAAACACTGTTTACTTGCAATTTAACGTGAATAAATGAATGTAAACATTGCACGTGCAAACGCAAATGTAGACTGAGTTTGTGTTTAGTTTTTAAGGTTATGCGCAACGTTCTCCAACGTAAACGCTATAGGAAACTAATTGTTGTGTAGTTTGTAGTAATCAGCCGTCACCTGCCAGCTCGACTGAAGATGAAAATTAAGTTAGCCGACATTTAAAAATTTTAAAAATTGTTTTTTTATTGAAAAAATTATTACAAAAAAACAAAAAAAAAATTTTCATTTTTAAAAAACTTGAAAAACTATAATATTGAAGTTAGCCGTCAGCTGTCAATTTAAAAAATTTTTTTAACAAATTAATTACAATAAAAAAATGCTTCTAAAAATTTTCACTTGTAATTTTTATTAATTTTCACATGTGAAACTTTTTAATTAAATTTTTTTTTAATAATTTAATTGCTATAAAATTCCAAAAAAATTTTTAATATCTGTCAAATTCAGTGTTATGAAAAACTATACTTAAGTGCAGTTTTTTTAAAATATTTTTTAATTCTAATTTATGACATTAAAGTTAGCTGTCATTTGACAATTTTTTAATTTTCTTTAACAAAAAAATTTGTTCTAAAAAATTATTTTTAAAAAATAGCATTTTTAATTTATTAAAATTTCTACAAGTCCATTTTTGTAATAATTTTTTCTTTTTGCTATAATTTATTTGTTAAAGAAATTTAAAAAATTGTAAAATGACAGCTAAATTTAATGTCATTTTTAATTTAATAAATTAAAAATAATCAAAAAATTAAAAACGTCGACTAACTTTATTATTATCGACTGAAGATCTAAATTTTTCTGGTTGGATTAATGCGCCCGTTGGAACGCGGCATGGCGCTCACCTCGCGGAAATTAGAAAGTGTAGTCGCGGGAGAATATAAGTGATATTTGAATTGAAAAAAAATATATATCATTTAATAATTTATAAGTAGTTGAAATTTGTTGAAAAAAAATTAAATCTTCTACTTTATTTGTCTGCATTAAGGTTCTTGGTTTTATTTATCAAAAATATTAATAATAATAATAATAAATCAAATAAAATTCACTCTTCGGTGCTGTCGCGCATGCTTTTAAACACTTTCAAAGTTTATAACCTCAAAGAATAATTCGTGTGTGGTGTCTCCATAAACATTATCAAACAATAATTAATAAACAATGGCCTTAATTTTAAATCATGTATGTATAAAAATAATTTTTCAAATTAATGAATATATTTAGTTAATTAATAACTAAAAAAAAAATTTATGTGATGTTATTGTCAATATATGATACTTAAATATGACATTAAAGTTAGCAGCCACTTAATAATTTTTTTAATTTTATTCAACAAATAATTCTTTTCTAAAAAACTATTTTTAAAAAATTGCATTTATAATTTTTTAAAATTTCTAAATGTCAATTTTTTTTTCTCATTTATTTTTGTCATAATTTATTTGTTAAAAAATTCTGCAAATGAATAAATATCTGCTAAATTAATTCTCATTACTTAAATACTAAAAGTACAATTTTTTTAAAAATTTTTTAGTAATAATTTTAATTGATAAATTAATTTTAAAAATAATTAGATACCAATTGACTTAATCATCTATTTAAAAAAAAATTTTTCAGTAATTGTTGACAAAAATTCTAACTGCTGTCAAATGTTTATCAAATTCTGTGCCATAATCATAAGGAATATTTTGAATAATGACGGTACTAAATAAATTATCTGCTAATTTAATTTTCATTAATAATTTTCAGTTGTCAAAAGCGCTGCAGCTGAAAACGCTTCAAAGATCAATTCATGTGACAGCAGCGGTTGAAAAATGTCGAGCAGGTCGTTACAGACCAACAATGAGACGCACCAGAGCCCTGACTTACGAGATGGCGCAAAAACCGTTTCAGCTTGTCATGAGAAAATCCTGGAACATTTGGAACACCTGTAAGTTTACTCAGATAACTGTAAAAAATTTCCATAACTTATACAGTGAAAGCTGTTAAAAACTCGAATCTTTATACAATAGCAAACATCAAGGATGGTAACAGACCCGCAGAAACAGCAGTGGAGGATGAATTCATCCGGAGATTCATGAGTGGCACCTTTCACAACATTTTCGTATCTGAACTAATCATAAAACGGCAGCATAATATCATTAGGATTGCTGGTATAATTGATCGGAAAATTTTGCCTAGAAAATTGTACTTTTTAACTGGGTTTACCCAGGAATTACTTAGCTACTGGCTTCAGTGCCCTGTTAAACTCGAACTTCAATCGGTTCCAACCAAAGAAGATGTGGTATTCAAGTATATTTAAAATAGTAAATCTTTTTATCGTTAAATTTGTATAATATAATTTCTAATAAATACTAAATTGAGTAAGTTGAAATTTTTTGGAATGAAAATTAGTAGATGTGTGACAATTTTTAGGATTTTTTAAAAGATAAATTATTATAAGAAAATATTTAAGCGTAAAAGTTTAAAAAACTATAAATATAATTTTTTTTTAAACTTATTATAAATAAATAAAACAAAAGTCAATTCAATTATTTTTTTTATTACACACAATAGATGAATTACTTATTAGCCCACATACAGTTTATTGAATTTTAAATTAAACTTATGAATATTTGTGTACAGACAATTGACTGAATGGATATTGAACGATACCAAATAATTTTAAAAAAAATTGCTTGAATTTAAAATTTAAAAATCTACTAGATAAGACTTTAATCTCTTACTTCATAATATGCCTTTACAACTTATTTATTTTTATTCAATATCCAACCAGGTCTCGCACAGCTTTTTGTACTTTTGCACTTTTTGCGAGTATTTATTACATATGTATAAATCAATATCAAAAACAAATTTCAATGACTCACATCACTTGGTAATATATAAATTAATTAATTACGTATATATAAATATAATTAGATTGTGTTAACTATTTTATTTTTATTATTTTTTTTTTCTTTAATTAAATGCATTCGTTATTTTTCAGTCATTTAATTAAAAAAATGCGATTATCTTATTTTAAATCGGATGCATCTTGTATTGTACATAATTCTTAAATATTAAAAAAGTGCAAAATATGTACTTTATATATTTGTAATAATTATCTCAAATTGTGCGATATTTTACTTTTTTAATTCGTTTAATTAGCCCACGAGACCCGGTATTTACTTTATTTATTTTTTTATATTTATTTATACTATTAGATATAATTTTCTTTTTTAAATTACGACGAAAAAATTATAAGCGACTAAATTATTCAACTCATACAAAAATATTACCAAAAAAATTTTTTTAATCATTGCTTTAATTAATATTATTGCAATTAATTTTAAATTTTTTATTCAAAAAATTGAAATTTATTTTTCAGTCATATTTATTGTAATTATAATTTTTTCGTCACAAAAATTGTCTAGATAAATTACCCATAGTTTAAAATAAGTGATGTTTAAATTAATTTGATTAAGAATCAGCGCAATTAATTAATTATATTCTACTTAATTATAATTCAATAATAATAATAATAATATAATAATAAACGAAATAATTTAAAATTTACAATTGGTTCAAAATATCTAGTGGTTAATTTATTGCTACTAATAATTTAACAATTCAAAGATGAGATTCTAAAATAAAATAATTGTGCTGAGTTATAATTTATGAATTATTGAAGTTAAATTCACGATTTGCAAAAGAAACTTTGATTACTTAAATATTTTATAAAAATTATTGCTTAGAAAAAAAAAAAAAAAAATAATAATAATTAAATTAAGCCTATAAATTTCAAATTATTCCGTAAAACCGCTACTTGTTTCATTCAATTATTTTGCCGGTTTAATAAATCTATAAAAAAAAATTCCATTCGTTGTATTTAAATATTAGATGATTGATAAGTTACAAATATTATTTTTAAAATTTATTTACATAAAAATAAAATTGTTCCCGTTTAGTCAAACAAGTAAAAAAAATATATAATTGAATGATAAAGTAGCAGAATTAAATACTTATAAAAAATACAATTAATAAAAATACCTAATAAATATTTAGATAAATAAAAAATGAAAAATGCATTGATAATTTACGTGAACATAAATCATTAATTAATTACTTACAATATCTATATATATTTATATTTATAATAACTATAATTATCTATTAGTTTATTTATTATTTAATTAATTAATTATTCAGTGATAGATTAATTAATTAATTAATTAATTATGAATATACGTGGCCAATAAGAACAGATTTGTACTTGAATTGAAATTGTTTAGCCAACTCCAATCATTTCGCACAGCCCAGTATAGCGTGTTTGTTTTTATTATTTATTATTTATCAATAGTCATTATTATTATTGTTATTTTTATTAATTATCATTATCGTTATCGCTATTATTATAATTATCAATATTTATATTAATATTATTATTATCAATAATATTTCCATTTATTATTTAGTGTTTTAAATGTTTAAAAATACAATTTTCATTGGATGGCAGCATTCTTATCAAAAATTGGCTTGGAAATTGTTGTAATGACATTTAGGAAGTCGTAGAATTTTCGTTATTTTATTTCTAGTAGACTCTAGATCATTTTATTAATAAATATGTGAATTGTTCCAATTAGTCTCAATATCACAGAGGTTTGATCGGAATATTTTGTTACACTTTACTTTATCATTATTATTTCATTACTTATTACTTATCAAGAGTTTCAATAAAGAGCAATAAAAAAAAAAATTTTTTTTTACATTTCAAAATTAATTATTTCAAATTTTAATTTTCAAATAAATTTTAATTGAAGCTACACGAAAAGAAGAAGATGACTGGATATCATCCCAGATTATACTCAGTGTAATCTGTAGTGAAAAAAAATTTCAAATCATATCAAATATAATTCAGATTATACTAAATTATTTTTGTATTATACTCAGTGTAATCTCCGATTTGACCAAGTAATTTTTCTGGTTATACCGCGTAAGATTACACTGGATATAATCCGAGATGATATCCTGTATAATTTGGATTATACTCAGTAGAATCTTGAATTATATAATTTTTTCAAAAATTGTGATATTCAAATTTTTTCTTTTTTAATTTATAAATTTTTTTGGAAATTTGTAAAAATTGTGATAATTAATTTTTTCTTTAAATTGTTCATTTTTTTATGTATTTTTTAAAAATGCAATGCAATGGATAGAAAATATTTAAGGATTATTTAAGCACAATTTTTTCGATAATTTAGGGTTGAAAAATTTTTGGTAAATATTTTCAAGCGGGGTCACTATTTCAATTTTTATTTTTTTGAACTACATTTCTATTTGATTTTATTGATATATTGAAAAAAAAAACTGCATAACTAAAAAAAAAAATTGATTACCACAATTTTCATAAATTTTCAAAAAAATTTATAAATTAAAAAAGAAAAAAGTTGAATATCAAAATTTTTTAAAAAATGATATAATCCAAGATTCTACTGAGTATAATTCAAATTATACGAGATATTTTTTCGGGTTATATCCAGTGTAATCTAGGGCGGTATAACCAGAAAAATTACTTGGTCAAATCGGAGATTACACTGAGTATAATACAAAAATAAATTAGTATTATCTGAAATTTTTTTTCACCACAAATTACACTGAGCATAATCTGGGAGGATATGCAGTGTAATTTTGTTCTTTACGTGTAACTTAAAAAATTTTCAAACATACGGTAATAAAAAAACTAAAGTAAAAAACTGCCGGATAAATATTAAAAATATTATATTAACATTTTACAAAAGTGAAAAAGTAAATCAATCATAAAAATTGAATATATTGCTTTTAAAACTCTTAATTATTTTACTTTTTTTTTTTTTTTATTTTTTTATTTGGTAGGAAAATAGGTATCTACAATTACCTGATCGCATATCATTAATCATTATAGACAATTAATTACGTTAAATGATATTCTGAGATTAATTAATAAATTGTCAGTTACTTAGTTTAAAATACAATACACTATACATGGGCTAAACGCATTACAACTGCTCCCATCACCTATTACTTTATTTATCAATTAATAATCATTTTTTACTTATTATCATCATCATTAATATTATTATTATTATTATTAATATTAATATTATTATTTGATAAATTGCAAATGTTCTAGAGCCAGAATGTAAGAGAGTTATCGGACATTACGCTATTGAGTTATTAATTAAAACGTTCTCTTATTTATTATCGTTAATCATTGTTGCTGTTATTATTTTGGCCTAGATTACGTTGGCTGCTGCTACCTACGTGATATCAAACCATTGCTAGTTCCCTGCGGTGTCATTTCTAGCTCAACCAGCAACGGAAAATGATCTGAAACACACATTTTTGTTATAGTTATTGTTATTATTCTTTCTTTTCATTTATAATTTATAATTTTTATAGAAATATTGAAACGAGGACGGAAAAATTAGTAAATAAATTTTTCTATTCACATGGAAAAAATATACAGAAAATATTTTTTAATTTACAGTTTTTTTTTTTGTTAAGACATAACTGTCAAGTTTATAATTTTGAAAAGCTTTGTTTTATATTATAAAAAATTTTAACGTAAAAATATCAATTTTACATGGAAAATATTTTAATTTATTGTGTAAAAAAATTTTTTTAATTTACATTAAGAAAATCTCAATTTAGTACACGGAAAAAATGTTAAATTTATAGTGTGGAAAAAATTTTAAATTTACAAAAAAATGTGAAAAAAATTTTTTAATTTAGAAAGAAAAAATTGAAGTTAAGCATGTGGAAAATATGTTAAATTTATACCGATAAAAATTTTGCAAGTGGAAAATTGATTAAATTAGCATGAAAAAAAATGTCAATTTAGCTCTAAAAAATTTTTTAATTTTATATCGGAAAAATGCATTATATTAAACTACATCAAATTATTTAGTGCTACACAGAAAAAAAGGTTTACTTGAGCCCAGAAAATATTTTTTTCCTAATAATTTTCTTGAGCGAAAAAAAAATTTTTTTTTAACACAAGAAATTTCACTTATTTAACAGTTCATTTTTGTTAATATAACATAAACTATTTCTGTAATTTTTACATATAATTTTTTTTCGTGCAAGTTTCCAAAATTTTTACAACAATTTCATTTTTTTTTTTTAAGCTTTTATTATATTAATAAATAAATATTAATTACCTGATGGTATATGAGGGTGAGGGCATCCTACAACACTATTTTCTCTAAACCAATCGGCGCTTAATGGTCCTAGAATACCTAACGGAGTCATGTTCAATTTCGAATAGAAAATGTAGTCTATTATACCCTTGAAATCATAGCTGTAATTTAAAAAATTTATTAGATGATAATAGTAATTATTTGAATGATAATTAATTATGTAATTACATAAAAATACTTACGTATAATTAGTGTAGGGCATAATGTCTTCACTATAAGCAGAAGCGAGCTTGAATGAATGGATAAACTCATTGGGCTTATCGCACCCAGATATTTTCTGTAAGCACGATTTGTAAGTCAGTTCTTTGAAGTCGCGATGATCTGATGCGACGCGTCCTGATGTAAGAAACTCGATAACTCCTACAATTAAATAATCAATTAGTACCAGTTTTTATTAAAAAATAAAAAATAAAAAAAAAATAAAAATTAATAATTACCAGAGTCGGGCAAAGAATTAAAATCACCGCAAAGTAGCAATTGAACATTAGAAGCGTCAGGTTTGTGGCCAGGGCGAAATGATTGACTGGCTTGTTCCAGCATTGACCGTAATTCATTGCTCAGCATCATTGTTTGAATTAATTTAACATCACAGTACTCCGGATCCCAGTGTATATGTGCAGTGCATACTAATATCGGTTGTTGAATTTGTGCTGGATCCGATGGTATTCCTATTTAGTGCAAACAAAATTTAGGTATTCATCAATTGCTTCATTAGTCATTACTTGTCTGATGTAAATAAATATATGTAATCAATTTATAAAAATAATTTTAAATTTAAAAATTGTTTTTCATTTAAATATTTTAGAAATTTTTTTTAAATAATTTTTAATTATTCAAAATTGATAAAAAACAATTATTCTAAATTCAAGAATAATTTTTATTTTGATTTATTTTAATAGAAAATTTAAACCAACTTTTGGATTATTAATGCACTTATTTTACAAATAAATATTATTAATTTAAAAAAAATTTTTGTTTATCAAATATCAGCGTTAAATTGTTTGTAAGTTTAGAATAAATTCAACCCTTAAAATCAATAAAAAAAAATTATTATTCTAAATTTATAAATGATTAATATTTTAACTAGCAACAAAAGTAAATTAAAATGAAGAGGATATATTATAAGGTCATAATTAAAATTATATTAATAATAATCATAATGAATTTATTAAAATAAATTTAAACCTAGTACAATAATATCTTAAAAAATAACAATTAAAGTAAACACTCCATAGAGCAGCAGTCACGGGTAAGCGATAAGCAACCGCTGTTTTTCTTCTCCAGACATGGCTGAGAAGAGTCTGGACGCTGACAGAGTAGCCCAGGCGACGGCGAGGCTTGCTAGAAGTAGACCCGGAGCTCCACGAAGACTTGTAAAGATGCTTAATCCTGCAAGAGCGACTACTGGCAGCAAGCAGTATCCAAGGACAGAAGCCACTGAAGAAATAGTGACGTTCCCAGTACTGCTCATCAAATACTGGAGCAGATACATCAGCACACAGGAGGTCGAAGCCAGGCCATAGACGTAGCCAAAGTGGGCCTTGGATCCCGCCAGAAGAAGAAATCCAGCGAGTATCAAGCAGAAAGCTACCGGTCCAGCTAAGTCAGAGTCCTGCAGAAGGTAATTTGCGTCGTCGGTTTGACCTCGTCGGTGGAACGGGTTCAGCACTGCCAGAGTTTTTTGCATTATACGGTCCGGGTCTATTCCCAGTTCTTCCAGCAGCGGAGGTTCGTCTTCTTCTTCGGTAAATCCTGGAGCTTCAATTATTTTTTATTGGTAAATTTTTTTTTAAATAAAATTTTATTGCATTATGAGAATGATTGCAGCAGACGTTTGATAATTTATTTTTAATTTGTGAAGAATTTTAGCTGATATTTAAAAATTTTTTTTTTTATTGGAAAAGTTATTGCAAAAAAAATAAAAAAAATAAATTTTATTCGTAAGAAACTGTAAGTGCAATTTTTATAAAATATTTTTTTTGTTCTAATTTAATTATTGAAAAAAAAAATCAAAAACCTCGGCTAACTTTACTTTTACAATTTTGTTATTAACAATTTTACAATTTGAAAAAATATGAAATTTAAATCAACTGATATATAATAATTTGAAGATTTGTTTTTTAATAAATTAAATAAATTTTTTGAAAATTCTACATGTAAAAAGTTGAATAAAATTATTAATGCAATTTTTAAAAAATACTTTCTTAGTATTTGTTATAAAAATAAAAAAATAATCAGGTGTCTGTTGATTTTAAAATCATGTAGAAATGTAAATAAGAATTTTCAAAATGTTTTTTTTTTACCACACTGAAGTTGACAGACATTAAATATTTTTTTAGAATTTTATGGCAATTAAATTATTATAAAAAAAAAATTAATTAAAAAATTCCACATGTAAAAATTACAAGTGAAAATTTTTAGAAGCATTTTTTTATTATAATTGATTTGTTATAAAAATTTTTAAAATTGACAGCTGACAGCTAACTTCAGTATCATTTTTTTTGCATTTATAAAATTTAAATTTATGTAAAAAAAAAAATGACATTAAAGTTAGCATTCACTAGAGAATTTTAAAATTTTATTTAACAAATTAATTAGTTCCAAAAAATAATTTTTAAAAAACTGGATTTTTAATTTTTTTAAATTTCTAAATGTCAATTTTTTTTGCCATAATTCATTTGTTAAAAAAAATTCTAAAAATTATTAAATATCTGCTAAATTTATTTTCATCTTTAATGTCATAAAAAAAATAATGAACTGTCCACTTGTTTCATGCTCATACTGAATTATTAATAATTAATAATTACTTTTCCCGAAGTCTGCGCTCGGGTACATCATTTCCCCGCCATATGAGTTCTGGGTCGGATCCAGGTAAGGTTGCGAGTACGAGAAGTCGCTGGGTTGCTCGGTGCTGTAGTTTTGGAACTCGAATTGTTGGTTAGGTTGTCCGAATCCAGAGGGTTCGAAATTATACTGTCCTTGGGGAGGCTGCGCCCACATGTTATCTTGCTCGTTGTACCTCGACATTTCTTCTCACAAGTACTCAATAAACTTTAACTAGTTTTTTTATCACCTTAATTTGTTACACTTTTTCAGATTCACTGATACACTTTGTTGACAGCAAGACGAAAATGACGTGTTATTATTATTATTACCATATGACTGAAGAATTCTTGCTTGCCGCTCTGGGAATAAAGATCATAGTTGATCAAAAATCTGACAGATGGCGACACTAAGATAGTTTCAGCTGTTAGTTGTAAATCAGAAATGCACGTTACGCGATGACATTGATAATGACATTCGACAGGTTTGTTTTTCGAATTAGTATACTAATGTATGACATTAAAGTTAATAACTGTCACTTGACAATTTTTTAATTTTTTTTTAACAAATAAATTTGCTCCAAAAAATTATTTTAAAAAAATTGCATTTGTAGTTTTTTGAAATTTCTAAATGCCAATTTTTTTTATAAATTTTTTTTTTGCCATAATTTATTTGTTACAAAAATTCTTAAAATTATCAACAATCAGCTAAGTTAATTTTCAATTACATAAAATTTAGTTGTCACTTCACAATTGTTTTAATTTTCCTTAATAAATAAATTATAGCAAATAAAAAATGATTAAAAAAATGGACTTGTAGAACTTTTAATAAATTAAAAATGCAATTTTTTAAAAATAATTTTTTAGAACAAATTTTTTTGTTAAAGAAAATTAAAAAATTGTCAAGTAACAGCTAACTTTAATGTCATTAATTTTCATTACTTATGTATATGTAATTTGTGAAAATTAAGTTAGCTGACATTTCAAAGTTTTGGAAATTTTTTTTTGAAAAAATTTCATTTAAAAAATTAAAAAAAAAAATTGTCACATGTAAAAAACTTGAAAAACTATAAGTGCAATTTTTTATAAATATCTTTTTAGTTGTAATTTAATTAATAAAAAAAAATCAAAAATTTTTAGATGTCTGCTAACTTCAGTGTCATGTAATTTTATTAACTTTTACTTATTGTTGTTAGTTATTATAAAGAAGTTTTTTTATTATTATTTTATAATGACATTAATGTTAGCAGTTATTTAAACATTATTTAATTTTTATTAACAAACAAATTTCTGAAAAAAAAAAAAAAAATGACATTTTTACTAAACTCAAAATAAACCTAACCAAAATTTATGACACTGAAGTTGACAGACATTAAAAAATTTTTAGAATTCTATAACAACTAAATTATTATAAAAAAAATTTAATTAAAAAATTCCACATGTGAAAATTAATAAAAATTACAAGTAAAAATTTTTAGAAGCATTTTTTTATTGTAATTGATTTGTTAAAAAAATTTTTTAAATTGACAGCTGACGGCTAATTTCAGTATTATCCAAAATTTCAGGTAATGATAAATTCAAGCGAATTAAAAAAGCTGATCCATCCAGTTGACCAAAAAAAAAAATCCCGACTTATCTTCTCGACAAAACTCGTAAGTAAACTCTCACCTCAAAGCAATTGAAAATCGAGAAAGTGAATTTAATTTAAGGCCAACTTCTACCTCAGTATAAATAAATCAGGAGTAGTTTAAATAATGAAAAAGATATAAACTACGCAAAGTATTTTATGGATATCACGAATGTATTACAACCGGTCGCGAAGTAGTATCTCCAAGTAAAGTTGAGGTTGAGAGAGCACACCAGGAGAACCAACGATCGACCGCCCAGTTCTCATAAATTACAGTGAATCAATATCACGAGAGTGGGCTTTACAAGAAAGCTTTTATCGGTCAGATGAATGGCCGAGTCTATGGCAAAAAAACATTATTAAAAAAAATATCCGAGATGAAAAAAAGTGAATAGAGGTTTTTTTTTTGTATCTGCCTATAGAAGCCTAGAAGTATATATACATACACCCAACATGTAATATGAAAAGCTCGATAGAGCGATGCCTAAGGGATCCCATCAACCGTCAGTCTTTGTCTGCTCGTTTGACAGCTAAGCCAAGAGTCATAAATTCGCCAGCAGTCAAATATGTCACGTTTAATAATATCAAGATATACTCACTCCTACCCGGGTGCGTTTTATTCCTTCAAAGAGTATTTAGCATGGTAATAAATTTCATCGACTGGGTGATATGACATATGAAGCTAGCTGGTTATCAAGGGGAGCAGTGTTTATTCATTTCTTCTTCTTGGTAAGAAGAATATTCATAAATATGTTGATAAGTAGGAAAATATTTGCACGACAACATGAGTGGGTAATTAATTAGGTGCTTCGATACTCTCCTCTTCTTTTTGTTGGTCTTGCTCTTGCTCTTAGTCTGGGTTGCGCTTCTTCTTCTTATTCTTCTTATTATTATATTCTTATTTTACGTTCTCGTATTATTTTCTTCTTATTCTTCTTCTCCTCGTTAATTCCGCGGTATTTTTTATTTCCCGTACGGTCTTCAGAGCGTTGCGGTACAGTAATGGGAGCGCAGTGACATAATTCTCGTAGAATCTTGTCAAGGTGTGGTACTACAATAACAACTGTTGTTTTTCATCCTCAAAACTCTTTCAAGTAAAACATTGTCTGCAGTTTATTCCGTAATAAAGCTAACATTGTACCGTTGCAATCATTTATTGTCGACCTTTTATTTTATTACAAATAAATAATCCTCTTTATTTTAAAATTCAACATTATTCATTATTCATAATTTACTATTAAATATTAATATTTTATTTAATAGTCTCGTTAAATTGAGTAGGCGAACTTTATTTTAGTTTCCAAGACTTGCACCGCGTTAAATCATTCAGGAAAATGAAAAAAAATTCAATTCTAAGTTTAGTATCTAATTTACGACGCTTTAGGTCATTTTAATGCCCAAATTTTTCTTGCTACGTCGTGAAGAATAGTTTTAAAGTATCTTATTGGTTATGGGGTTATTTTTTTGCCCGTAAAATAATATTTTTAGATCGAAGAGCTGAATGATGGAGTATTAAGTATGTTAAATTCATCTTTTAGTCAGCGGAATTTAAATGGATAATTTTTTTGTTCTTCATTTCATAATGTTTCAACGGAAAAGTAATATTTAGAATTTTTTTAAACAATTACATTTTTTTATAACAAATAAATATTTTAAAAAAATTTTTCAAATTGTTAGTTTTGTAAAAAATTTTTTTTCTAAATGACAAAAAAAATAACAAAATTAACATTTTTGATTATTTAATTTTTTACGAATTAAAAAAAAAATGTTTTTGCTAAAAAACAATTTTCAATATCATTTTTATCGGTTAAAATATTGTGAATTCTACTTTTAAATAAATACCAAATTTTCTTACATTAATAAAAATATTTTTGCTTAGATTTACAGCTCATGATATTTTAATCCATAAAAATA
The DNA here is from genome assembly GCA_000956155.1 of Cotesia vestalis. Classification (NCBI taxonomy): domain Eukaryota; kingdom Metazoa; phylum Arthropoda; class Insecta; order Hymenoptera; family Braconidae; genus Cotesia; species Cotesia vestalis. The sequence goes on along the minus strand of JZSA01004430.1, from coordinate 56,151 downwards.
ATCTATATTATTAAGAGAATAAGCAAAATTTTGTGGCCAGGGTACTTATATGATAAAATGGGGTTTTATAGTTAAATTTGGTATCGGTGAAAAGTCTTGACCTAGAGTTATCCCTTTTTATGGTTTCATATCATTCTCACCGATACTTAATTTATTATGATAAGTATTTAGGCTGCATTCGAAAATGCTCTATCTCTAGATACATAATTAAGAAATGACCTTGTATTTTTTGAACTATTGATATTTTTAAAGATATAAGCTCACCCCGACATTACATTCATCGATACCTTTCATTTGAGTACCCACATCAATTTTTCATATATTTATATATATTATATACATGTATATATGAAAAATATATCAAAATGCATGCGGGTACTCAAATGAAAGTTCTTGATGAGTGTAACATCAGAATGAGCTTAAATCTTTAAAAACGTCAATATTTAAGAAAATACAGTGCAATTTAACAAAAGTCATTATTTAATAAAAAACAATTTTTATTTTTTATAGTTCATGAGTCACGGCAGTCACATAGTGACGGCAAGGTTGGTAGTATTTATAAATTTTTAAAACTATCACATATTTTTTTTCTTAACGTTCATAAAAAATAAAACAATTAAAAAAAAATTTTTTTTCTAAAAAATGTTATTATTTTGACAACAAAAAAATTTCTTCAAATGATAAAAAATTGATTTCTTAGAAAAATTAAAAACAAAAAAAAAATTGTTTTCACACACAGATTATTTAAAAAAAATTGTTAGAATTGGGTGAACACGATTTTCCTTAGACAAAATTCCAGTTAACATTATAGCTTACAAAATAGGGCCTAGTAAATATGTATTCGACTGTTGGACATAAATTCAAATATGAATATAAATGAATATATGAAAGATGTTTATTTAATACACACAGGAATGTAAAAGTTGAATTTATGACAGATCTCGAGGGGTGAATTTATTGGCTGGAGCGGGGAGTGTGCCACTTTTCGCGTGTAAGACCTTAATAGATACTCGATAAAACTGGAGCGAACTTGATATTTCTCGAGTACTAAGAGTACCAAGACCCAGTATAAAGGTATTATATACATATACATTAATAATGTTGATGTATACTACGAATACGACTAAGTATATCATACGATTGCGTGTCGATTTCATCCCAGCCCCCATCAATTATGTACGATCGAGCGTTAATTGGCTTGAATTACAAAAATCCGGATCCCGGCGTACAAAATTGTAACTTATATGTTATGTTGCGTATTTATTCTGAAATAAAAACAATAATGATGATGAACGAAAGGGCTGAGACACAAACGCGAGTAGTAAGTGATGATCGTTGGATCCTTTAGCACTTTTGCCTCTCATTTATTTCAAAGATCGTTAAGTTCTGTTATGCTATCTGTTATAAATATGTATTTATATTTATGTGTACGATAAGTGTGTGCATGGGCATGGTAGTGTATATTTATTGGATGAATGTGGGTAATAATATGTATAAGTACCTGATGCGTTTCATTACTGACGAAATAAGAGCATTCATGATAAAATGATACACGATTATAGTACAGGTTTACTCCGTTTGCCATTTATTCATTTTTTTTTTCTTGTTACACTCTTAGTGTATGTTATGATCTTGAAATATTATTCCTATTTGTGTTATTTATTAGATTATGACAAGATAATTGATAATATTAAATTATTATAATATTAACATAGTTGATAACGATTTAATATCAATTACACTTAATGGAAAAATTATGAGAGAAATAAAAGCTTCTTTTTTTATCGGGATAGTTAATTGAGACTCGTGCTAAAAATTATCGGAACTTGCAAATAGTTATGTGTTTCATTTTTTAATTATATTTGTAATGTCAATTAATTATCTACAAAGTAATGAAATATATGCTTGGAAGGCGCATAAAAACCGTCGCATGGTTTAACGGATTTATTTATTTATTAATTTTACGCTAAAGTACTTTTTTTTTTCTAAATAATCGGAGACAGAAATAAATTGGTTTAAAATTGTAATAAAAATTTTTCAAAAAAAATATAATATTTTCTTTAGATAAAGAATTGAAAAATTTTCTAAAATTTGCTTATAATCGTACTTGAATATTTATAATATTATTCAAAGAATTATGCAATATTTTTAAGAATTTTGGCAAAAATTTTATTCTCAAAAATTTGATAATAATATTAGTTTTCGGATCATTTTTTAGTCTTACAGTTCCTTCATTTTCTGGTATAAAAAATTGAAAAATAAAAAAAAAATTTTTTAATTATTCTATTTACAAAAATAAATATAAAAATTTTTTAATTAAAGTACCGGCCGGTAATGAAGCTTAAATAAAGAGTATCATATAAATAAAAATACATAAAATTTTTGAAGTTAGTTTTATGTCAAAACTCGCAAAAAATGGGCCGCAATTTATCATTGGTTAACAATAAGGTGCGCGCGTATAGTCTATAGTGCGCTATTTAAATTTCTAGTTTGTGATAAAATTAAAAATATCCAATTTTATCAGCAAGTGTTAATGTAAATTATTATTGAAGTTTATTTTTCTTTCAAATTTAACAAAATCTTCTTAAATAATAATTAACATTAAGATGAAAATATTTTATTTTATCTCATTCAATAATTAATAATCGTGTGAATAAAAACTAAAGATTCTTTCCATTAAAATTCAAATTTACTTGTAATGTATGTAATATATGTACCATGTTCGATATATTTACACAGAAATGAATTATGACGTGACGTAAATGCACTAAAAGCTTTGTCTCAAAATAGATCGAATAATGTTCCCTGACACCGAGGATTTAAATTATACGTATCAAATTGAAGCGATGGTGCAATCACAATGCCAGCAAGCCAGATTCTTGAATTAATCAGTGGATTTTAAGCTTTAGTTCGAGTAATCTCTGAATATTACTCTCTGTTTCCGTGTCAGTGTAATATTGATTCAAATCCGTCATTATTTAATAAAATTTATAATAATAATTTAATCCAATTTTTAAAGCATTAACCTTAATCGATTGATCTAGATTTAAAATTAAAAAATAAAATTTGGTTAATGGTAAAAGACAAAATAGACTCACCATTGTCCCAAGCAGCTTCAGTAGTCCGTAAAAGAGCTGCTAATCCGATATTATCCCGGGGCATAACGCGGTTCAGCATGTTGTCCGAGCCCTCGGCGTTAGCCATCGCGAGTTGATTGAATTCCACGAGGTGCTCTTTGATAAGCGTGAATCTAAAAAAAAAATAATAAAATTGAAGGGTGGATTTTTTTTTTTAATATATAATCCATAATTTATAATAGAATAAATTCGGAGGTAGAGGGAAGGGGGTTGAAAATATTAAGGATAATGTGGACGTCAATCTTGGCACTCAATAGCCACACTATCGAGCACATGCTTTAAAGTACCGAGAGGTTTCCACATCAACTGTAAGAGATGAGAAGTGCAGGCGTATCACGTATCCTACTATGTGGAATACAATCTCGTTTAGTCATGTGAAGCACGTAACCGTACAAGTGCTTCTCCGTGACTACCAAGACTTACATCCCTCTTTACCTTCCTTCCTTCCTTCCTTTCCTCTTTCTAACATACACACCCGTTTTATTATTCTCATTCTTATTTTCATTCTTACTTTATTTCCATTTCATTTGTAAATGTAATTGAATGAGAATGAACATACTCTAGACGATAGACGATTGCTTTAAGCTAAGCGCCTATTCATTTTGTTTATTTTGATAGCTGGGAGTCATTAAAAGCTCATTTTGCTCCATTAGTTTTGGTACTCAATTCCGAGACTCATAATCCTTCATTAGTATCTATAGAGAGTTTTTTATTGGGGAACTATTTTTTAGTACACGGAAAGAAAATTACTTCGTTCACGGGAAATACTATTGGGAAAATTTTACTTTTGCTTTGAGGTATTTAGATCAAATTACTTTAAGAAATTTACTTGGGAGTTAAGAAAATAAAAAGAAAAATTTTAAATTAAAAAACTGATATACTTTTTTATAGGAAATTAAAATAAAAAGTAGAAAATTATTTTGAATAATTTTATGGTGAAAAAATCTACCAATTATATATTAATCAATGATTATAAATATTTAACGCTCTCAATTAAACATCGAAAATTAAATTGCAGAGTATATTTTTCACTTAAAAACATTAATTTATTACAGTGAATAAAAAATTTACCTGAATTAAGTAAAAATTACTTAAATCGAGAAAAATTCTTTAGTTTAAAAATTTTTCTAATCAAATCAAAAAGATGAAATTCTTCAAAATTATTTACTTGATTTAAATTAATTTTTTTTTCTGTATTATTATTTAACATAGTAATGATTGATTAATTAAATTATTTTTATCATCCCGAGGTAATTGCAAATTAAGAAGTATTTATACAGAATGTATTTCATTACATAAAATACAAGTATTTAGAAAACATCTGTGTATTGATTAAGTCGATACAATATAAATGATATAATTAAAGTAAGAAATAACATAAATAGATAATGTGTAATTTTAAAAGGCAAGATATAACTACGGAATTTAACTAAGATTATTTTCAGAGTATTCTAAGGTATTTTCTTAATTAATTAGATAAAATTAATTAGATAATAGAATAATTTATACACAGAAAGAAAGAAAGTCTTGAGTCAAACTAAAAATTTTCTTAAATCAAGAAAATTTTAAGGAAGATTGAAAATTTCTTAAATGAAGTTATAATTTCTTGAACAAAATTAAATTTTTTTAAGCCAAGAAAATTTCTTCTTGCTCCAAAATAATTTCGGTCTTTCTTACAATTTTCTTGGTTCAAGGAATTTTTTTTTTCTGTGTAAGAGTATTAGGATGTGGTTTAAAAATTTAACTCAAGTAAATACTCTAAAATTTTAGTTTTAAATATTTCAAGGCTAGATGCACACTTAATATTAGGGGGTCGAGAGATTCTCAATAAATAAATCTCTTAAATATCTGGGCTTTCTTATTTGTAACAATTTGTTAAAATAAGTGGCTAGAAAATATTCTGACTTGAATGATTAACATTTTACTATTGGAATACAATTATTCTCATTTTTCCGTGACTATAAAAAAAAAAAATTCGAACTCTGTAGACAATGATCTCCAAAAGAAAGTTTATAAACAAAGATCGATTTGTGAATGGAAAATTAAACATTGAAAAATAAGAAAAGTTTGTTCATCGAAAGAGCAAGATCATCCAAGTGAGGATCCCCCAAGAGTCTTTATAGTTTGTCCTTGAGTTTTTCTTTCAGTCCCCTGCTGAAAGTTTATTGCACGAGAAAAGTACCGCCCGGAGAGAAGACGGGAATCGTCCTGGTCCTGATAACACATACACACACACACAGACACACAGACACTAAAATCAACTTTATTCTCTCTGCTCACATCCATATCCCCGTCTTCCCTCTCTTTTCTTTCTTCCATTCCTTAGATTCTATTTCTTCTTTCAACTTTGTTCGCTCTTACGTACACACAAGATTCGCAAGAATATTCCGACAGAGTCTCAAGCACCTTCGAGCACTCACATTAAGTTTAACCATTGTGTACTTTATCACCTGATGTCTAATGTCTGAATGTGTATTATACACGATTGCATTTATATGTCCCCGTGTACTGGCAAACTTAACTTTATTTTAAATGCCAGGATTAAAGAGTCCAGTTTGTGATATTTCCTCGTCTTATTGCTTCGGGTTATCAGACTAGGCCCATTACCGTGATCTATAGCGCCCAGACGTACTCTGCTAATATAAAAGTTACTCTGGAAACTAACTTGTACTCCTACATTACCTCACCGCACTAATCTAACGGTCCCTCTACGACTCAGCTATTAAATACTCGCTCAAATCTCTTAAACTATCATCGACATCCAGACTTCTCTTCGTCTTCGTCCTCGATTGATTAGTACCATAACTATAACCAGCCTTCTTTGCCTTCATTATTTTATTATAAACTACATTCTGTAGGCGAAGTGCCGGCTTGAGAAAAATCTTTTGAGAAACTTTTTAATTTTTTACTTTAAAACTTATTTATTGTTATATATTTAATTTATTAAAAAATTATCATCAACTGTTGAGAAAGCTAATTAATAACTAATAAATATTTATATTGAGAAGTTAATGATACTTACTTAGCTGTTCTGTAGAAGATGGCGCACCCGTCGACGTACTTCCGATCGTTTTCTGCCATGGTCTTAGCCCTAGATTTCGGGGAGAAAATTCCGTCGTAGCCTTCGCGTTTCAACTCCGGGAGGAAGAAATTGTAGAATTGGTCCGTTTCGACCTCCTGAAGGCTGATGATATCCGCTGAATAGTGACGTATTTCCTCAAGGATTCCCTTTTTGCGGTACTCCCACTCCAGGGCCCAGCTGGGGCAGTAGCCGTACATCTGCCGGGTAGCGTACTTGTCGCAGAGAACATTGTAGCACATCACTGTAAAAATGCCTGGAAAAGAAAGGAAACAAAAATTGTATTTTTTTTTTTTTTAAATATGAGCATCGATCCTAAGCCGGGAATCGAACCCGGAACTCTCTGGTTGGATGCTTGAGGAGCTTACTCTGTTTAAGTTTTTTTTTTAAGTTGATCTTTGTTTTTAATTTGTAGAAAAATTAAATTGGAATAGAATTCTGTCAATAAAATTCTTAACTTTTAAATGTTAATGTTAAGAATTTATAATAGCTTGATAGCTACTAAGTTGATGTGACTTGCGAAAATGAGCTTTACGACTCTGGTGGTTGCATTTAGGAATATAGAAACAGGTAGCAGGTTTAATGTGAAGGCTCTACAGCAGCTCCCGATCTGCAAATAGGCAATAGACTAAAGGAGGTGGCATTAAATTCTCATCTTGTTTCCGTTTCTGGGGCTGCTTTTACGGGAGAAGCTCCGTCTGGGTGTTTCTGTACTCTCTGGGGCAGGTTAAGACAGACAAAGATTCAACACTTGGACCGGTTGATATTCCAGCAACCCACAACCAACAACCAACTTACTAATGTAAGACACTCACTCTCATTCGTTCGCAATGTATATCTCTAATACCCAACTAAAACTTCCTGGTTTCGCGAACCTCCACTAAGTCTTGGCTTTACTGCTGTAATGAAATACCCGCTCAAACATTTACGACCCGTCTTATCGTTATTTTATTCCTATTTCAGAGTACTTCATCTATCCTATACGATAAATTGTTTTTTATCAAACAAACATTAACTCACATCATTTTTGTAGCGTTAAATAGAAATTACACGGAAAAAACTACGCAATGGTAAAAAAATATTCTTAATGACTTTTGTAGGCATTTATCATTTTTTAATTGCAACGATAAATGATGTTAATATCATCGAAATACCTTGTAAGTTTATCTTTAAAAATAAAAATTATTTTTAGTATCGTATATTGACATCTCTATAATAAAATAGACTTCTCTAGTATAAAAGTATACTAAAGAAAACATTTGCAATGAAAAGTTATGATTTTCTCAACGAACAAAACATCGAAAAAATATTATCAACTCAAAACGTCAACTGAGAAATGATGAATTTTGTGAAATTAATTAGATGTCTATTGGTTTAATAGTTTTGTTCGGTTAGGCATGTCTAAAAAATGTCTCGCCATTTATTAGTACAGATATAGATTATTTAAAATATATATTTAGTTTATTTGAATGACAGCTTATCCCAAAATTAAAATAATATTATGAAAACTCATGCAAATGCTCGCTTATTTTTAGCTTAATATTTAAAAAAAAATTTTTTTAATTATTAATTATTTGAATTTTATTCCATGTTAAATTGGATATTATTCAATAAATAAATGTTTATTCAAATAATTAGTGGAAAATGACAATCAAAAGAACGAATTTATAATTAAAACTTGCTATTTTCTAAACCAAAATAAGCAGATTACAAATGAGCAATTAAGTATGTCCTATAAACTAAAACTTTCTCCACAGCAAGCTGAATTTTTTGGTAAGAATTATGTCTTTTAGTGTAGTCATTTTTTCAGCTTAACTTTTCAAAAAAAACCGTCTTATCGTCATTTATTATCCTAATAAAGTTAAGCTAGCGAGTTATTAAAATGAGAAATAATTTTATAAATGCATTTCTTTAAAATAATTTTGTTCTTAAATTAAGAATATTTTTTTTTGTGTAAAGTATTTTTTTCTTCGTACCTTCGAGTGTTACTTTTCAAAAATTCCCGCTTTTTTGCTTGCAAAACGCCATTTTTATGAATAAGCTATAGAAAGCGTTAATGAATCTTTCAGTCAAGATCACCAAAACTAATAAATATATAAATGATTTCAATGAATCCTCATAGAAGAAATATTAAATCGATCATGATTCTTAAAATGAAAAAACGAGCTTGTACAATCACTTGTAAACGATTATTGTTATTATGCGAAAACCAGTATCAGTGATTTTACGGGCTGAAAGTGCAGTTAAATAAGGAATCCCGAGACCCCGGTAAGATAATAATAACTGAAAAGTAGGTTTAGATGGGCTTTAAAATAGCCAGTGAGAGTGATCTTGCAAAGTAGCTACTCGGTGATTGAGTCTACGGAGTGTAAGTATGTCGGAGCGAAATTAACAACTCCGATCTAGAATATAGGAGATACTTAGCCATATCTATACATATACCTATATGTATTAGTAGATACAGGATACGATGCATCATAATTAGTTGGACGCGTCTGGCGGCAATGGTTATTATCCTCTACCCACGTGGACGATCGTTTCGCAGCAAAACGATTATATTATTATTCGTATTATCCTGGAGTACCATTATCATTATTATCATAGTGAAGCTGCCGGTAGGTATCCTCGTAATCGCAACCACGCAGAGATCGTTTTTCTTTTTAATATTTCGTTATTTATTATTTTGTTTTGCTTTGCTGTATTTTTTTTATTTTTCTGATGTACCACGTGCAAATGGGAGTATGGCGCTTGGTGCGTATGCCAGGTTTCCCCCGATAAATCGGAGAAGATTTTAGCTGGCTCGATTTATTGCCCGATAAACGCTTACGTGAGTGGAAGAGCTACGATTTTGGTATCAGTTATATACACGCTTAAAGTATGTTATTTATTGGTTGGAATTCAATGTTTTGTCGTATTTTTTATTGTATTGCCTTTTTTCAATTTACGCTGTTTGTCTGGAACGCTGATTTAGAGCCGGATACAATAATCTTATGTATTCTCGTTAAAAAATTTTATAATATTTTCATATGTAGGATTAAGAGCTAATTTATTATCCTGTAATATTATTTGACTAAATAACGTGTAATTACAAATTTTATTTCTTTTGGCCAAGTTTCAAATTTTTACAGATGTTTAAAATACAAATTTTTCAGTTTTTTTCCTTTTCTCAAAATATAACTTCATTAAAATATTTTTTTTTACTTTTTCTTTTATATGTCGCGTTACAGATGCCATAATTGCGTATACTAAAAATTTTATTATTTTTTCAAAGTCTAAATAAATTTTTTTTTTGCATTTTTGCACGTTTCGGATGAAAATACGTCGATTCCCGAAAAAAAAATTTTTATACGCCCTTATGAATCTCTTATAAATATTTGTTAGTTTGTCATGTTTTAAAGCCTTCTCCAAAAAATAGCGCGATAAAAAATTTTTTAGAGTTCGCGATTTTTAAAACTTTCAAAGTAAAATTCTTAACATCCCCTCAAGCGACTTTTTAATATTAATATCAACGAACTTAAAATTTTTTTTTACCAAGTTGACACATAAAAGTTAGACAAAACAATTATTACTACTATATTTCAATTAACAAATATTTATCCGGCATCTGAAAAAAGTTTTTAAAATCTTGACCGACTTTTATAAATAAAAATTTCGACTTTAAATACTCAGATTGTACATAATTTTCAACCTTAAAAATAATAGTGTGACGAAAAAAAAAAATTGAAAGCAAAAAAAATTCAATTTTTGATAATTTAATAAATTTTTAAAAAACTTAAGTGAACCTTAAAAATTTTTTTACCGAACTGATCTTTGGAAAAGACCCTTAAAATATAAAAAACTAATGTATTTTGATAGAAGACTCGAAAAATCAAAATTCTAATATTTATTTTTTTCAGTGAGCTTAACTGAATAATTCGTTAACACAATTTATTATTCATGACAATGGCGCAAAAAACTAAATATCTAGTAACAAAAGTGAAATTTTGAAGATAATACTTCTCTTAAATCAAGTTATTTTTTTTTCTTTTGAGTGTATCTACTATAAAATGGATTATTTTATTGCTGTTGATAAAATAAATGACGGCTGTATCACAACCACTAGATTATAATTGTATCCTGAAGCTGGAAAAAAGTCCGTTAAACAAGACAAACTGGAAAAAAGAGACTGGGAAATCGATCGTGACATAGAACTCCTGTAGCTTTACTTTTACTTCGAACGGTTGCCAACGAACAAAGCAAAGCATCGAAACCGTGCCATGATCGAGTGCTTGAGAGCGTTCGACCTTTCCTCTCAGAGTTACAAATGCTGCACTCTCTATTGTCTGGCAAAAAAATTTCCAGATGAAATCCACACTAAACTGGTTGAAAAACTCAAAGAAATTTTGATGAAATCAAACTAGGTAGCAGAAAATAGGCAGCTGTTCGCTTATCAAAATCGGAAATTATTGACAGAGACTCTCTATCAAAAAGTCATCAAGCACATGGTCCATATTACCTGCAAATATACTCTCAACAGCAATCAACTTGGCTGCTCTCAGTTGTCATATGACAAAGTGTAGGCTCTTTACTTCTCCGAGTGGGTTCCAACATAGATCGATCAGGCATTCAGAGTTCAGAGCAATCGGTCATCCTCACCATTTAGTTGGGATTCAACTCCTAGGGCAGTTGTGTGAACATCTAATTATTCTCAGCCGTTGAATTATAATGTCTCAGCTTTGCAACTGTCCGACAGCAGGCCTAATACTAATTGAGGTATCAATATTGCCGCTACGATTGAAACCCGTCATCAAAGGCTCGGCTTGTCTCCTCGAGAAAACAAGTTATTAATTGAGTAAATAAAATATATATTTTTTCAACCTCTGCTAATTCTTATTTCTTCCGGAGTGACTTGTTTCTGGTCCGGTAATTTACCAGGCAATCAATCGAATTTGCCGTTGGCTCTTCATTTTCTGGGTCCAGTTTGTTAGGGCTCCTGAGCGGATTCTTGATCTCATTAGTCTTCTCATCCTCGTCTGGTGGATGCTTGTCTAAGATAACAAGATGTTTGTCGCAATGGACCGAGGAAAATAGATTACCACCCGAATCATCGCAATCCAGTCAGAATCTATGACGAAGCACTTTATCAACTGGCTTGACTCGTTTTTGTTACACTCGCAAAGGGAGATTTCCTCTGTATATTTGTTTTCTGTCACGGCTCTCGACACCGATGCGGTAGACGGCTACGTGTCGATCAATACTCCGGAGGGCTGTTCAAAGTAACAAAACCCCAATTTAGTCAAAGCTATCATGTTATTTTTGAGCTTCACTGATTTTCAAAGAAAAATGGAAGTATTGATGGTTTGGAAAGCCTAAAAGTTGGAAAAATGAAATTTTTCTTTTGGAAGTTCAAAAAGTAGATGATTTATAATTTTCATAGAATTTTTTATAAAAAAAAAAAGTATTGGTAATTGATAGAGTAAAGTGCGAAAAGAAGAAAATTTAGTAGTGTCAATTATTAAAGTACAAAACAAAATTTATCGTGTGTATTTTATTGGGTAATAACAAAGATACCAGTTTAGTTTTTAATTAATTATAATCGCACAACACCGATTTAGATAGCCATTTGAGATACAAAATACTTTCAGGTAATTGTCATGGTACAACTGGTTGTTGAACTTTAATCGGTTATTTATAAATAATTAGACGGTCAAAAATTTTTTTTAAACCTACAATAAATACATTAAAAGACTGTCAGTTTTTTGAAAGTTTCTGACAGTTCGTTTTTTTTTTTAAAACTAAGAAACTGGTACAGAACTACAGAGAGCGTATGCAGTCAATATTAAATGTCCAATTTTTTTTTAATTGAATTCATCGCGGGTTATAGGGGGTCAATCGACTTCAAATTTTAAGGGTAATTGTATCATTATGTCTTTAATCAGTATACAAAAATTTATAATTTTCTGACAGTAAGCCTTAACCACGACAACTACCTTAAGGGATAAAACAAGTCTATTGAAAAGAAAAATGACATAAATAACAGATTTATTGTAAGGTTATCGTATTTCGAAGTTGCAAAAAATTTTTTATTGCTTGAAGGAAACAAATTTATTAGTTTATTTCAATGATTTTATCGTTTCTATTACAACAAATAAATTTTTATAAATTGTAAAATCAATCTTGATTTATTAATTGCCTATTTAATGGCATACAAATTATGTTGGTAGAGAACTAAGAAGAGTGTAATATTAAAAATAGTTGCAGAGGAGGCGAAAAAAATATTTCAATCGCAGAGCACTCCCTAATGCTTCGTATTATGAACCGGGAAATTTTTTCAGTTTTGATCTTGTTACTCACGCCCACATAGAGAAGGCGCTTTTTTTTGAGGTAATAAGTTCAGCGTGAACCAGTTAGAGGGTCTAAATTAAGTGAAAAGCAATCTTGAACAGGAGAAACAAGGCGATTAATCTCAACAAAGTAAACTCGGAAAGTTGGATGCACTCAACGGGTGATCAGTGTCTACGTGATGTTAGCTTATCTCGATTTAAGGATATACTTTCTTTATCGCACATGAACACGTTTTATCGGCACTCCCACAAAATAGTAACGATCCTTTAAAATAGATCAAACGCATTAGTGCTCCTACGATCCAATTCAAACGATATAAACGAGATACATTGTAGAAGAACAAAATGTTACTGGTAAAAGTACATCTAGACAATAATAACGATCAATTACCTTAATTTATCACATCACTAATTTTATTTTCTACTTCCACTATTTGTTTTTTTCTTTTTTGCATCAAAATAGTGAACTACAATACAGTTGAATTTTTTATGTTTTTATACGATTTTAACGACTTGAATCATCATCAGTAGTACCAGATATCAGGCTCTCCTTAAACTCAAGGTCATGGAAAAATTGGTGTCAATGCTAAGTGCATGAAATTTGTAAAACTTTGGATCAAATTTCATTTACATGAAATTTGTAAAACGAAATTTTATTAAAATAAATCGATAAATTTTAGAGCTACAGCTCGAGTAGTTATAAAAATATTAAATATTTTAATTTTTCATTTTAACATTATACTCTCGATGTATTATATATTAGAAGCAAAAAAAAAAAAATTATTTTTTTTTTTTAATTTCTAAAAAGATTCCTCCTCTTTAATCCACGACACATCACATGGAAGATCGAACTGAAGTGTTCATGATTCATAAAGCCGTAGCTCATTGACACGATTGATCGCGACAATCGTAATCGTTCCAAGCTCAAATGAATCTCAACAAGTAATTTTGGTTCGTGTCAGCAGTTTGTTTGCCGTAAAAGCAGTAAGCCATACCGAAATTGCTCGATAGTGGATTTCTGAGAGAAGAATTGTTCAGACGAAATTTACAATACGTTGAGTCGAGATAATGACTTTGGGAATGAGTAATATTGAGCGTGTATACGTAAACTGGAGTGAATCTCAGTTGACGAGGAGAGAAAAATGAATAGAAAGAAATCAAAAGAACGGAACAAATGAACGAACGAATCTTGGGGTTCATGAGCACTAGAGCAATGCGATTTATAATAATAATAATAATAATAACAATAATAATAATAATAATAATAATAATAATAATAATAATAATAATAATAATAATAATAATAATAACATCAGAAGGGAGCGAGGGAGATGGAAATCCACTGGCAGCAGAGAAATCGATGTTAAGCCATCTACTGTTGTTGGAAGACATGCATTACATTTCCAGACATGCATTACACCGTGTAATCAAGCTAATGCACAGGTGCACATCCGCTCGTTAATCTCCAAAACGAGCGACTTTACATCAAGTTCATCATACCCTGAAAATCCAATTACTGAGCTGCTGCTATTCACAAACTATTCACATAGATCACATATTTTCGGGGAATCTACTATTCTCGCTTGGAATCCATTTACCTCAATATGTACTCTACCTATACCCTAGCTATTGAAATATAAAGGGCCAGGAATGTAGGGTAAAAGTCTAAAAGTGACTAAATAAAATGGTCTTTCATGTGCGACGTCAGATAATCGAATTAGTGAATTTACATTAAACGGGGTTTGATCTCCCGAGTTTTAGTGATGTGAAAATACCGAGTACTTATAGAATCATATCACATGCAAGGCATACATTAGTATACATATGCATATACATGAATATATATATATATATATAGATATAGATATAGATATATGTAGAGATGGGGCCAGCAGAGAAACCCATCCAGAGAGATAAGGGATGAAAGAGCAAAGTTGCTATGGGTTAAATTTATACAGACGTATAACGCGACGTTAGTAAGACAGCTCACTTTATGCTGATCCTCTTATCCCCTTGGTGGGTACTGCTCCAGCTAGATACATTCACAGTGTAACATTAGGTAAAGTGAGACATCCTAGTATCAAGTTCGCTGTTCATTTAAAACGCAAAAGGATTTTCCTACAGCGTTACTCCTCTTTTATGTTTTATTTTGTCGTGTCTGCCTTTTAACGTCATATCACTTGTCGGAAAATGAAGTGAAAAAATTTTATGAGAATCAAAAGGTCCAGGCGAGGTGTCGTGACCTTCAGTAAATTTTTCGGGAAAATTAAAAAAACTAATTGATTCAAAATAGTTTTTATCCTTGATCCGATTTTTCTGTAGTTCAAGAAATTTTGTAGAGAAGTTCATTTTCTTTATTTGAGAATTTGACAATTTTTAATGAAAACAATTATTAAAGAATTATCAATTATTTTTTTTTTCTATTGAGAATTTTATATTCTTGGTTCAAAAAAACCAACATTTTATTTGAACCAATAATTTTATTATTCATGACTGAATTTTTTGAATTGATTCGAACTGAATATTTCGAAGCAAAAGTGAAATTATAAAGATAATAATATTTTTCTCGATTTAACTAGTTCCTTTTTCTACTATAAAAGAAACAAATAATAACATATAATTCATCTTCTTTTCATCCTACTATCTTTGCACTAAATCACCTATAAGTGATGAAGAATAAATATCAAGCGCCAAGTGTACTACTTTTGCAAAAATTAACCAATTAATGCAAACTCATTTTGTAAAATGAACAATGATTAGGATTTTCTTGACACAGAAGATGTATTAAAGCCTATTATCAACATTCTGTTCTTCTATGAATAATTATAATTATCAGTTCTGAGCTATTATTAGTTTGATTTGAATACCTTGTAGATAATCAACTCTGCGGTGTCCCATATTAAGGCATTGATTCGTTTTGCTCGAGGTGTGTTAATTTTTCTTTCGCTCGTGTATAATTAACACACTTTTGAGCGCGTAAAAAGTGGCTATTATTCCTTTAAAAGGTAATTTACTGTGTAAGTATATTGCGACGAGGTTGGCTTATGACCTTTTTGTAAAACTCGGCTTTATTATGTTCAGTATACATTTCAAAGTAAATCGATTTTAGATTTTTAGTAATGATGTAGCTTGAATAAAGTATTAATTTTAAAAAACTTTACCTCAGCATTTGCCTCACTTATATTCTTACTGACTTTTGTAGGCATTTATAATTTTTTAATTGCAAGAATAAATGGTGTCAATATTATCGAAATACCTTGTAAGTTTATCTTTAAAAATAAAAATTATTTTTTGTATCGTATATTGACATCTCTATAATAGTAATAAAGATTCTATTGAACTTGAAAAATATCAAATTAGTTAAACAACACTACAATTGTTACGTTTTATTTACTCAAATAAAAGTATACTAAAGAAAACATTTGCAATGAAAAGTTATTATTTTCTCAACGAACAAAACATCGAAAAAATATTATCAACTCAAAACGTTAACTGAGAAATGATGAATTTTGTGAAATTAATTAGATGTCTATTGGTTTAATAGTTTTGTTCGGTTAGGCATGTCTAAAAAATGTCTCGCCATTTATTAGTACAGATATAGATTATTTAAACTATATATTTAGTTTATTTGAATGACAGCTTATCCCAAAATTAAAATAATATTATGAAAACTCATGCAAATGCTTGCTTATTTTTAGCTTAATATTTAAAAAAAATTTTTTTTAATTATTAATTATTTGAATTTTATTCCATGTTAAATTGGATATTATTCAATAAATAAATGTTCATTCAAATAATTAGTGGAAAATGACAATCAAAAGAACGAATTTATAATTAAAACTTACTATTTTCTAAACCAAAATAAGCAGATAACAAATGAGCAATTAAGCATGTCCTATAAATTAAAACTTTCTCCACAATAAGCTGAATTTTTTGGTAAGAATTATGTCTTTTAGTGTAGTCATTTTTTCATCTTAACTTTTCAAAAAAAACCGTCTTATCGTCATTTATTATCCTAATAAAGTTAAGCTAGCGAGTTATTAAAATGAGAAATAATTTTATAAATGCATTTTTTCAAACTAATTTTGTTCTTAAATTAAGAATATTTTTTTTTGTGTAAAGTATCTTTTTCTTCGTACCTTCAAGTGTTACTTTTCAAAAATTCCCGCTTTTTTGCTTGTAAAACGCCATTTTCATGAATAAGCTACAGAAAGCGTTAATGAATCTTTCAGTTAAGATCACCAAAACTAATAAATATATAAATGATTTCAATGAATCCTCATAGAAGAAATATTAAATCGATCATGATTCTTAAAATGAAAAAACGAGCTTGTACAATCGCTTGTAAACGGTTATTGTTATTATGCGAATACCAGTATCGGTGATTTTACAGGCTGAAAGTGCAGTTAAATAACGAAACCCGGGAACCTGGTAAGATAATAATAGATGAATAGTAGGTTGAGATGGGCTTTGAAATAGCCAGTGAGAGTGATCTCAATAATTTTCAGTCAGCTATTTCAAGAAAATTTATTTTCATTGATTAGTATAAATCGACCATCAAAGCAATTTTAGTTGTCGGTCAAGAAATTAATCATATTGTTTCGAAGAGCAAGAAGAATAACACTTTTTTAGCAGGGTTGTACTTAAAAGTTTGTTAAAAACGATAACAATCGTTTGGAGAATGTTTTTAAATAGAGCTTCCTGCCGTTGTAGGCCTTCCTCGTGTTCTTGTTATGTGTGGACTCTATATGCAAGATCGGCAATATAAGAATGCATATTATAAATAATGAATAGCGTAAATGCATAATGAAATGATTTATCGTTTCTATTTGCACGATAACTGACAATAGCTCGTGCTTTTTTGGGACAAGTTGGCTTCCTCTACCGATACCAATAATAACAATAACAATGATGATAATAATAAGAATAAGAACAAGAGCAGGAACAACAACAATAATAATGATGATAATAATTACAATAATAATGATAATGATAATGGTAATAATAGTTGTGGTGTAACAGTAGCGAATGGTTGTAGTCTGTGCAATAAATCTATTGACGACGTGCGTTCGCTCGAGGATATTGGCTCCCTGTAAAGTAAAACTCCAGTCGAACAGTTTGTTTATTTGTTTTTGCAAAACTTTTTTATCAGGAATGTTATATCGAATTTATTCCGTACGATGCTTGCCAATTGACGGTTTATAAATAATCAATTTTATTCTGGGAAATGAAAGGAACTTTTAAACCTGCAAAAACCTCCACGGCTTTTCGGATCGCATAATCCCAAGGCAATAGGCAATACCTAGATCTTTCTGATCAATTTAAATAAAGTAATAAATCAACTGTCGCATGCTATTTGCAAGTTAATTACTCACTAGTGAGACATTCATTTGTGTATCTACATTATACACTTTCCGTTCTGTATTCTACATTTTACATTAGCACATTCATCATTTACTCTTCAAACTTTTTGTCCCGGTTTTCTTCGTTGGAATCTTTAATTATCGCTTTTACATTTAAAGTCTTTCAATTTATTTTTTTAGACTATATAATTAACTTTTTTATTTATAAACAAATTTATTTATTATTAAATTTCAATTGATTCTTTTCATTTTAATTCAACAGAAGTATTCTTTCTGTTGTTAAATCAAAATTTCTTATCTTAAATTTTATATTCTAAATTCTTGACACGAGAAATATTTATCTTCAGCCGATAAGAACATTTTTTAATCAATTTTCAATGTCAAAAAACGTTTTTTGGATTAATTAGTTTTAATATAGGTAATAAATTAATAATCAAAGAAATTTACTTGATATATTTCTTGAAAAATTAATAATTAAAAAAAAAAAAGCTTTTAATTTTATAAGATTTATAATTCAGATAATTACAATTATTTACTTTATTTCAATTGAAAAATCAAAAATTTTTGAACTAAATAATCTGCAATTTCAATGGTAAAAATAATTTACCTCTCTTGAAAGAACTTAAAAATTTTTTGGTTTTATTGTCATATTCGGAACAAGTTGGTAATGTCTTGAACCAACGTTACCGCAGATCTTAACTCAAGAGAAGAAACTCTTGCACGAAGAATGAGCGTAGCTTTTTAGAATACATTAAATTGCTTCGTTAGAATAAAATTCATCTGAAAAATTTCCTTTTTTTAATTCTTAAGTTGTAAAATATTAGTCCACTTCTTGAACTTTTTGAATCAAGAGTAAAATTTGAAGAACAATTTTCTATTAAGATAGTTGTCATGGTACAATATTGTCAAAAAATTAGAGATTATAGGCGCCATACAATTGTTTCTGTCCAACTCCGTAGATATATACTTTTTTTATAAATTGTGAAACTTTGATCCGTTATTTATAAATAATTAGACGGTCAAAAATTTTTTTTTATTTTTTTTTAAACTCACAACAAATACATTAAAAGACTGTCAGGTTATAGGTGGTCAATCGACTTGAAATTTTAAGGGTAATTGTATCATCATGTCCTTAATAAGTATACAAAAATTTAGAATTTTCTAACGGTATCTTCAACCACGACAATTGCTTTAAATCCAATAATTTTTCCAACATTCTCCATTTCTTCTCTATTAAAATTACAACCAGCACAAGCCTCATAATGACCAGAGTCGGATTGAGTTGTAGACCACCCGCCTAGAACATTACTTCTGGCAATATGATAATGTGTAACTCGACTGTTAATCATTGGAACAGTATCATTGAATAGCAAAAAGGTAAAACTTCATAGCCGGTACCTTGGCCGTTATGTTGATACGTTAGAGCTCTTTCTCACACCTATTACAATGTCTTTATGAATATATCTTAATACAGATGGCATGCTGGCCGGGTGCATTGAACCTCGAACATTAAATGTATCTCCAACCGAGTATGAGTAATAATAATTTATATTGACATCGAACATACATACATACACATAAACATAAACAGTGTATGTATTATATATAAATACACATGTCGAGAGCTCCATCTGCATCATCAATGTGCATGAATTATGAGGCTGTTAATTTCCGTAGAATTTATCCCATTGCACTGATACCACTTCTATACCGATTATATAACTGTACTGCACTGTGCAATGTACTCATCCTCGTCCTCATCATCTATAGCTCATTCACCGGTATATTATCATTGTCGATGTCGATGTCGATGTCGATACTGGACAGTCATACGTCACAGCTTCATCACACAAGTGTGCAAGTGTCATGATATCTACCTGGCAAAGCGAAAATATCGTTTCTCGTTTTCCCTTCTATTCTATAGCCAAAATAAAAAAAAAATTTATCTTAAAAGTAAATGAATAAATGACACTGCAAAAAAATTGGAAATATATATAAAACAAGGATATTATTAATTTTCGTCAAAATTTTTAAACAAAATTTAAAATCTCAAAGATGATTAATTTATGTTTGACCGTTGCCATAGTAACCGTTGCCAAAGTGGTCACCATAGCAACGAAAAGCGACAACAATGAAAACGTCACATCAACTTTTTAATAAAAGAATTAACTACACCGTAAAACTTGGGGGATGAATTTTCACTCTTATCGCTCGGAGTAATAACGAATACTCCAATCAATTTATCTAAAGTTTAACTTTATGAATATTTTTTTTATTATTAAATTTATACGCCAAGGCTTAAATCATGTGACAAAAAATATTAATTAATTTTTTCCAAAAAATTTGACTTTGGAACATTGAACCAAATTTTAATAAAGATTATTTTGTTTTTAATTTTTATTGATAAATCTTTACGTGAAAAAATAAAAATTAATGAATAGTTAACATGTCTACACAGAAAAAAAAATTTTTTTGAATCAAGAAAATTATAAGGAAGACCGAAGTTATTTTGGAGCAAGAAGAAATTTTCTTGGCTTAAAAAAATTTAACATTCAAGAAATTTTCAATCTTCCTTAAGATTTTCTTGATTTAAGAATATTTACGCTTGACTCAAGACTTTCTTTCTTTCTGTGTACGTTTAATGAAATGAAATTAATTACTTCAATGTTATTGAAATTAAATTTTATAGAGTAATTTTTTTAAAAATAAATTATTTTAGAGAGAATTTATCAGAAAATAAAATCGAAGAAATAAAAAAAAAAATATTTATGGAATTTTGTTTTCTTAAAAAATTTTTTTGTTACACCAAACTAAGGAAAAAAATTATATTAATTTTGAAATTTCTGAACATGCATTTTGTAATTTAAAAAAAAAACAACTACTTTTGAATTTTTATTTAGTATAAAAACAATAAAGAATTTCGCGAACTTTTTTTTATTTATATAAATAAAATCCGTCTTGGAGTAAATTTAGCTCAGGAGGGATTTGATCAATTAAAAATAATCCATTCCCCATATTTTTTCAAAGTGTACATACATTATTTATTAATTTTTAATATAAATTAATTCGGTAGGGAAGAATATAACGCTCCACGTTATTTTAATTTATTATTGTAATTTGTGTGTCTGAATGACATATCAATGCATATTTAAAACAGCTCAAACTCCAATTTCTATCTAATTAAATAATTCAACAAATAAACGAGGACAATAATCGATCACCGAAAGTTGATAGCTCGGACAAAAATAATCACCGGCTCGTGTATTACCTTATAATTATTTTTGTTATTATATTATAATTATTTATTATTCAATAAATATTTGTTGTTTATCATTGATATTGATGATTTAATAATCATCAGTGGGCAACCCAATTAAGCATGATTAATAATTGATGAAGAGAAGGATATGCGGAGCGGCTAACGACTAACAGCTAGCAGCTAAGCGGCTAACAGGTATCGGATTTCCATAAAACGTACTCCACTTGAACTATTACCGTATTTGGATTGTTGATGCATTATAGGAGCATTATAGGAAGCTCTCACTCCACTCACACAATTGTAAAGCAGAACAATCTCGGATTATGCTCCAATGTGCTTCTGCTTGTAATTACTTGATAGCCGACAACTAGGACACGGCATAAGACGCGCCAATCTATAGCTTACAGTCAGGAATTGCTTGCTGTGTTGCTAGTATTGCTAATATTGCAGTTAATGATGATACTTGATAGTGATAGATAAATTCGGTACTTACATGTCGGTCTCGTCCTGTTCGGCCTCGTCAAGGGGATCCAGGGTCGCTGGGGTGGCGGATTTGCTGTTACTGAAACACAAATTTTTTAAAATTAGAATCTTTGTTGATTAAATTTTTTTAATTAAATTTGAAGAGAAATTTTGTATTGAAATTAGAGAAAAAGAATTATTTTGTTTTAATATGTTATAAATCGATTTTTTGAAATAATAAGATTGTTATGTCAAAATAACAAACATTTTTCGCTGTTCCAACACAAACCAGTCAGTTAGCCTAACAAATTTTTTTTTTGAAACAGCTACACGGAAAGAACAAGATGACACTGGATATCATCCCAGATTATATTGAGGGAAAAAAAAATTCAGATAGTAGCTAGTATAATCCAGATTGAATTGAGTATAATCTAGATTATAATGAGTATAATCCAGATATCACGCAGTATAATCTGGATTTTTCTCGCTATTATCTGAAATTTTTTTTTCAAAAGATCATTTTTCCTTGAATATAACAGGAAGTTTCAGGGATAGCCTGCAGAGTGAAATATATTCAAGATTTTAAAATGTGACAATAAAAAAAAATTGTAAATTATAACTTTAATGACAATTGTGAAGAAAAGCTTCTCAAAATATTACCCCTATTTTTGGTAACAAAATAATTTTGTTGTGATAACGAAATTATTTTGTTACAGCAACAAAATGATTTTATTACTACAAAAAAATGAACAGAGTAACAAAAGCAAAATTATTTTGTTTTTCTATCAAAATTAGTTTAATGACGTAACAAACTGGTTTTTTATTACAACTTGCCTTATCTTGTTCTACCAAAAAATTTTTTTCTCCATAATTTTAAATCAAGAATGCAATTATTGAAAAAATGTTTTTTTTTTTTTTTTTTTTTTTTTTTTTTTTTTTTTTTTTCAGTGTAAGAATAATTTTTATTACTCAATATATTTCTCATACAAACCGATTTAAGTACAAGGTTCAAATTTCTCGGGAGATAAAATAAAGATGTCAGACCGTATACGGAAGTAAAAAACACAAGTAATGAATGAATGTATAATTACAGAAGTAAATAACAACAATAATCGGTGAAGTACAGATCCTCTGATGTATAAGATAATTTAGCGAATAAAGCAGAGTGGGCCAAAGAAGGAGAATGAGGAGGAGGAGGAAAAGGTCTCGCTGGCATCATATCATCATTCGCGAGTATATATATGTTGATATATGAAGAGTATTTAGCACCATCGCGTGCAAAGAGCCGATTATCTCGAGCGATCGTGGACGCTACTTGAAGCCCAAGTACTGCGCTCGAGGCATTAATTTTCGTGACGGCTCTCTCGCACTCTATATTCACTCCTCCCTTGTGCTTGTGCTTGTGCTTGTGCTTGCATGCCTGCCTTCCTGCTGCTAGATACTCTCAACCCCATTTTACGGGGTCCAAATAGCCCAAATTCACTTCCACATCATATCAGCATGCAGGCATCATGCATACGGGCAGACAAACACACATCACACGGGATATGTACTTACATTATATACCTATACAACAAACAAGCCTATATGCGCCGTGCAAGACCCTTTGTACCTCTTTCAATCCTTCCCACGCTCGGCTTTAATATCCTCACTCGTTATTACGATACAAAAGCTGTATATGATAATGCCTAAGTTGGGAAACTCTCCATGAATACGGTGACAAAGTCCGCAATAGGACGCCGCCTTTTTAGTCTAAAAAATTCGCTTCACGCTCGCTCCATAGAGCTTGCAAAAAATTTCTTTTCAGTGTAATATTTCCATGAACTTTTTCAATCGTATCTTTTGAATCTCATCTACAGGGTGATGGAGGATATTTTTTTATACTTTGTTTATTAATCCTGCTGGCCAATTTTTGCAAGATAAAGTTTCTTTTTATATTGTAGAAAAAGAAATACAGGAATTCAGTGAATTAATTATTTTTTTAATTTTTTCAGATGTAAAATCTAGAAGGATTTTAATTTCAATTTTAGAGTCATAGGAGTTAGTGATAATTAAATTTCCAGTTTTAATTAATGTAGTCAGGTAATTCCTGAATAAGAATCAATTAAAATTTTATTTTAGTAAAAATGCTAATTTCTAACATTAAAAAACAAAATTTAATATTTTTGAAAATTATAACAATTAGAAATTATTTTAATATCGTTGAATAATTTTGACAATATTCTTCAATTTTTAAATACGTGTACTTTTAAGCGTCCTCTGGACGAATAAATTTTTTTTTAAGTTCTTGCGGTGCTAATTTTCGAAATATTAGCAATTAAAAATCGTTCATCTAACATGTATTCCCTATCCTGACCGTAGTTAGAGTGAACATTTTAACGAATAACAACCATACTTTTTTTAGGATTTTTTTGAAAAACAGAATATTTAATTGAAGTTATAATAAGTATTTTTTATCAAAAATAACATAAACGAGCGGTATTTATTTTTTTATAAAAAATGTTTGAAGTTAGCGACTTTCGATATTTTACGTGAGTGGAAGTAAGTGAGCGATAGTCTGTAAAGAGAGGCAGCACTAGTACGTGAGAAAGAAACTATTAGCCATAACCTATTGGTGTCTTTTTCTTGCTGATGAACCTCCTTAAACGTGTTTAAATAATTTAAACATTTTTAATAATCAAGATCAATTACTAGAGTTTAAAAAAAATAAAAATTTTACTAATAACAATAACTTAATACTCTACTTTTTAAATATTTTCTACTGAGGACAACCAATCATTGTAGAAATTTCACAAGTATGTAAAAATGATGTAAAATGACCAAATATTAATATTTTATTCTCTCACTTATTGTTTAATTAATTAAACTTCTTCCGGGTCCATAACCTGTAGAAATTAGGGAACTTTAAAGATTAATTGATAAAGAATAATTTTTCGACCGTATTTTCCATTCACAAACCATTAACATTAAACAAAGCCAGAGAAAAGATATAAATAAAAGTTTTAAAAAATTGACTTTTTATCGAGTCATAAATTGCGCCAACGTAAACACAATCAAAGAGCAATCAGGGAAAGTAATTGGTCTTCCGAAGTTTGAATGATATTGCTATAGTTTTGCTTTGGAACAAATATTCATCGCATGATTGTTTTCGCTTCGAAATTTAAATTGAAGTTGAAAACCGACAAATAGTTTTTTACGAGTGGGTGTGAGTTATAACAATAAATACCGCAGTAGTAGCTTTGGCTTAAATAATATAAAGCCAAAGTAAATAGTTATTTCGGTACATCGCCTGGAGTACAAATGTAATCTGGCATTTGAATTTCCATTTAAAAGCTAGTATAGAAGTTATGCATCATTTGGTAGCATATTCCGAATTCGAAATAGAAACACTTCCAACGATGTAGCGCAACTAAAGCGTCCATTTAGTAACCGAGAGAGCGTCAAAGTAACAAAATGTCGGTCCTTCTCTCGAGGCAGTTTTAGATCGCGTCTGGCATCCAGTGCCTAGACCTCCTCTCGAGACACTGGAGAACTGAATTGTTAATTCTGATTATACTCACGGACGCCATAATATATAATAGAATGGCCCTGGTCATACTAACATACTCATTACACCGACTTAACTTTGCATTGGGTGGGTTCAGTTCACTTTGACTGCACTCCTCACTATCTGTCTCTCTCTTTTTCACTTATTCATTCATTCTCTTTCTGCTTTTACCCTTAACTTAATGTATTCTCATTTGTGTCATGACCGCTTTATGCGAGATACTCTCTCAGTAAAATAACTTTAAGCAGTTACACAAGTCGTTAGTTTTGTTATATAATTTTTCAATTTATTTTAATGATGGTGATTTTGTTTTTAACTTTTGATAAAGAAATAGTTTAAGTATGACATAAAAAGAATTGAAGACAAAATTCAAGATAAAAAATTAAACAAAAAAAAATTCAAGACAAAAAATAAATTGCGTTGAATTTTTTCTCGTTTTCACCATGTTTAATATTCTAAATTTTTCAGTTAATTGGCTATTCAGTCTAATACAACAATTTTTAATTTTTCTTAATATTGATAGCCTGTATTTCCTTCCAGGCATAAGCAATTTAGCGACAATTTACATCTAAATTTGTCGTTAAAAATGAATTTGACTGAAAAAATAATTCGGACGACCCAGAGCAGGACTCGAACCTGGATTTTTTGGTTACGCGCCAAAAGCTCTAGCTGTTAAGCTATCCGTTATACTGTCTGTAAAAAAATCTAAAAGTACTATAAACCAGTCTTTAGGATAAATATTAAAGTATACCATCGGCTTTAAAAAATATATTTGATTCAAAATTTTGTTTAAAAAAAAAAAATTACGCAAGATTAACCCTATTATATGCAAAATGTATATCTATGTACATAGTACATTTCAAACTTTGTCATATAAAATTATACGTCGACGAGTTAAAAATCGATTGGCTTGAAAATCTGATAGAACATTGAAATATTGAATATTAAAATCTGAAAGAATTATTTGAGAGTTAAAAAATAAAATAAATTTTTATTCGATTACCGAATACTGTCGATTACTTATATTCCATATAAAGTATCTAGCTCTAATTAATTATTATTATTTTCTTAATTGAAAAATAATAATAATAATAATAGAATTAATTAAAATAAAATTAATTATACTTTACCGTTCTGAAACGGATTGATGTTTAATAAGAATGAAATTTGGGTAAAGTTATTTGGAATGTTATATAGAGTACATGATATTACTGAGATATAATTACTTTGTTACTTACTCGAGTTAAGTGTTATAAAGAGAAAAGATGAATGGGACTTAAATAACTTGGAAGAGTCTAGCCGTGTCGAGTCACTAATTAAACTCACTTTTATAAACTTTCAAAGTTATACTGTGTCTGGAAAAGTGATACGTATAAATATAGTAAGAATAGAAGAAGCGCAATGTAAGTCTATTGTACTTATTTAAATACCAAACTTTCTGGATTTAATTAATATTTTATTTTATTAATTTTCAAATTAATGTACTATAACGTTATTATATCTCTAGTACAAGTATTATTATATTAACGGTTTTTGTAAAATACAATCAGCTGGATATGATCCCGCTAAGGCGATATAAACGTCTTGTAACCGAGATTAGAGCGGTCATATTGTCCATAACGGAGTAATTGTAATATACGGGCGTCTTTTGTACATACCTGGCTATTAAATTCCGTACAAATTTATCTCACTACACGCGTTATCTGATACCGGGTATCGAAGGAGAAGATCTTAAAATTAGTGGGGTGAAATCTGATTTTTATTTTTATTTTTTTTTTTTTTTAGATTCGACAGCTGGTAGACTGAAACTAAAAGAACAAAAAATTGACTCACTGATAATTATATGAAAAAATAATTCTAATCATCAAAAATAACAACGTATATAACTTTGATTACTCATCAAAGCAAATATCAACTATCAAGTGCTCAATAATTACCGAGTCGAATAATAATTATCCACAAAAAAATAGAAATAAAAACAAAATATGAATAAAGTTAATGAAAGCTTGGATCTAACGTATCTGTTATTTAATCTCTTCTTCTATTTTATAAACTTTTTTTTTTATTTTTCCTATACTCCCGCTCGTACTCATCGCGGTGAACTCATCGCTCTGCAATTATTGCAACGCGGTCAGTGCGATATTATCTATAATCAGCGAGATACCAGTGAATTATTGCCGAGTCAGCAGAAACTATAAATTAAAAGCTTAAAAACCTATGAATGGGTTTCTTCTTAAATTAACCTACTAATTATCATTCGTTTTAATTATTGATCGACCATCAAATGAAGAAACATAAATAAAATTGAATCATTTTTTTCACTCGTGGCACACTTAAACTTATTTTCTTTATTCAATCATTTTCTTTTATAAATTTATACTGATATTATAAAGAGGAAAGATGTGATTGTTTGTTTGCATTAAATAGGCTCCGAAACTACTGAACCGATTTAAAAAATTCTTTCACTGTTGGGAAGCTACACTATCCTCGGGTGACAAAGGCTATATTGTATTATAATTAATTTTGAGTTTTTTATTAAATACATTTTATTTTACTTACAGACCAAAAATAATAAAATGGAAAAATTTATGAGATCAATTTTTTTTTCTATTCTAATATTAAAAATTAAAATAATAAAAAATTTTGTACTGAAACTACTAAAAGATAAACCGGACACTCGATCAGTAAAAATGAATTTAAGTAACGGTACTGTCCACCGGCTTTGAGGCAGCGCTGCAATCGCTGAAAACTTCTTGGCTGCACAGAAAAAGAAATTAACTTGATCCAAGAGAAAAATTCTTGAACCAAGAATATAATTTTGAAGAGGGTAATTGTCTTGAATCAAGAAGAAAAATTCTTGAATTAAGTAAAATTTCCTTAAATCAAGAAAAATTTCCTTGAATCAAGAATTTTTCTACTCAAATTAAGAATATTGAGCTCTTCAAAAATATATACTTGATTTAAGAACATTTTTTTTTCTGTGTATGAAAAATTACACATTTCAGTCATCTGTTGTTACTTAATTACAATGAATTCTAACAAACTTTTATACAATAATGATTTTAACAAAATTTCATGCAATTAGTTAAATATTATTTTTAAACATGTACTTTAATGACACTCGTAATTTGTTGTAATTATTAACTATTTTTTATAAACATTTTCTAGTGAAGTAATCTTAAAAAAATAATCAATTAAATATTCAATTTTATTAAACTATTGATAACAATATGTCCAATAATAAGTCTATTACATGTGTGCAGTACACACAAACAACAAATTTCATGCGTCGAAAAAATTTTAAGGAAAACAAAATTTATTTTGGAGCAAGAAGAAATTTTCTTGGCTCAAGAAACTTTGAATGCATTCAAGAAATTTTTAATCTTCCCTTATATCTTTTTGAGCCAAGAAAATTTACACTCCAGTCAAGAATTTTTTTTTTTTCAGTGTAGCTGAATTTATTTATTTATTTATTTTCATTGTACATAACCCAACAGCCTAATGGCCAATAACATGGTTTCAAAAAGATACATAAAATCTTTCCTTATAACAAAGCAACAAAATGTTGTAGCCAAGAGAATTGGCAACATTATTAAGCATTAGCTAGATTATACCCCGCTTAGTATTAAAATTAAAATTTTTTTTATTTTATGGTAGAGTCGAAAAGAAAATTTCTTTTCATGTAGTTTAATTTTTTTAGTACAATGACGCATTGCTATTACTATCAATAATAATTTGCTTAGATAAGGAATATTTATTTTAAATCAAGTAATTTTTTCCGTACAGCAAAAGAAGAAAAACCCAAAGAAGAAGCTGTCAATAAAAAGCTGCTAATAAAAAATAAAAACTCAAATTGTCTAGCACTGAATCTCGACCATGGATCACTTAACCGCGATCTTAATTAACTTGGATTATTTATAAGAATGTCTGGGGATCGAGGGTTGGCAATCGGCAATCGCATCTATAGTATGCCTTCGGCGAATCTTCCCCGATGCATTATATAAACACGTACACATAGAAATACAAATCCACGTAGGAAGAATAGTTACCGAGTATCTATCGAGTACACATAATAGAATAAATAAAATAAAATAAAATAACCGACTATGTAAAGGGGCTTTAAAAATTAGAGCTGGACTTATCAGCGGGAAGATTGGAAGGCTATAAATTTATGTATGTTGAATTCTTAACTCGTAAGATTATTTATTTAATGGATTATTTTTTTCCCATTCTGTTTTATTCAGCGAACCGCTTCTATCACGTGGCCCAAGTTCCTAGATATCGTGAGATCTCCGTCCTTTTACGTGTTTCTGGACTATTTTTACCCGAGTGAGCCACCGATAATCCGAGGAAAAGGCGTACCGAATAAAAAATTATTATCAGCAATCAAAATATTTCTCCTGATGATAATTAACTTTTTAGGCCTCACAATGGAAGGAACAAGTAGATTACAGGTATTTATCTAAATGCGGAAAATAACGCATTTAACTTAGGGATTTATTTTTTCAAAAGTGTGAAATTTAAATACTTATATTTTTAAGCGGTGTAATCCTAGTGGGAGATTAAGGGATTTAAATTCTGTCGTATTCTTAGTGTCAGCAAACTGCATTATGAAAATTGAGCTTCCTCTTTCTCTTTCTCTCTCCCAGGATGAAACTAAAAAAGTACCTATAATAAATACAATAATAAACTAACTCTTTTTTATAATTATAAGATAAAAATACAAAAGCTCTGGTATTAGATTGGCTTAATAAGTCACTTCTGAAATTACACCTGACTTGAGGCTAGTTAATGTTGGAGAAGAAATAACAAAATAGATACTGATATATTAATTTATTTCATAAAAATAAAATATTAAATTGTAAAAAATTTTATAATTTTAAATCAAGAGCAAGTTTTTAAAAAAAAATTTTTTTTCTTATTAAAAATAAATTTAATTTCGGGGAAAAATTTTTCTGTTAAATTCTAAGTTAAATTTTAGCTTTAAAAAATTGAGAATTAAAAAAAAATTTCAAAGTTGTTGATTTGGATTTAATTTTAAAAAATCAAATTAAAATTTGTATATGATTTAATTTTGAAGTCAACCGATTGGGTTTCTTAGAAAATATATTTTTTTAAGAACTTTCAATTTATTGAGAAATTTTTAATTGTTAGAGCTTGAAACTAGCAAAAAATTGTGTCAATTATTTTCTAGATTTTTTCACTTGAATGAAGTTAATTTTATTTTCAACCTGAAAAAATTTTTTTTTCCTTAAAAGTGAAAAACTTTGAACTATTTTATTCAGTTAAGACAAAAGAAGAATGAAAACATAAATATAAACAATGGAACAGAGCGAAATATAGATTGAACCAGTAAATTCCACCTGAAGAATTACCAACAAGTGAAGTCAACTTCCAGTAAGGACTTAACATTAAATACCTCGCGTACTTCTCAAGTAGTTCTATCTCTCCTTCAAGTAGACTCTTCTCCTTGAATAAGTTTAACAACGAGAAAACATTCATTAGAATTTAGATATTCATGGAGTTGTAACACTACACACAACAACCGTCTGAGCTTACTGATTAAGCAATAGACTGCCAACTTTATCGCCCAAAGATTATTAAATCCAGAATCCACAGTTAAAAACGACGCGTACTGTCATCCGGGCACCAAACTAACTAATAAAGTAAATAAAATAGTTCCAACGTAACGCTGCGTTACGTAAATTAGTATTACGGTTAATAACACTTTACCGTCTTAAGCCAAAGTTGTTACAATCCGGGATAAAACGGAATTAACTATATTTATATATATATACACAGTTGGTAATCGAGTTTATCAAGATTTCAGAGTTTCATTCTTTACCGCGTTAAAGTAAACCAAAACATATTTATACTTTTCTAAACTTATATACGCTACGCTCTTTTCACCTTATTTTTTTCATTATTATTATTATTTTTATCATTATCATTGTTATTATTATTGTTTCTACTCTTTTCCTCATAGTTTTTCCTCTTGCTGATTCTTATATATCCTCAGCAGTAGCAGCAGGCCCGGCTGCTGCACGTACACGAAAAACTTTTTCGATTTAGCCACTAAGCCAAGTAAGATATCACCGATATATCTCGCCGGCTTATTACCGAATAACTCTCCCTTGTCTTTTTGATTATGTGTAATAACCTATTTTTTTTAATTTAGTGCTCATACCTAGTGTTTAGAGCCGCTGCGGAGTTGAAAAAAGAGAATTTGTTGTTGACAACTCGATGAACTATTGAATATTTTATAAGAAAAAGAGCTATTCGAGTATAAAAAGAAATAAACTACAGAAAAGAGATCATTTGGCAACTGAACCAAAAATATAGATTTTTATGTCGATCAAAAACTTGTAAAAAGAAAATTTTATTAAATAGATAAAAAAATTAATTATTTTTGGTCTACAAAAACAAGTAAACATAGAAATTGAAGCTTATTTAATGAGCTTTCAGATGTATATTACAGAGATTTGATGTAATCGCGTTTAGAAGCTATTTGGAAAAGTTATTGAAAGTGTAATAGTTTATATTTTTTGAAAATTTTGAATTGCTGTCATTTCTTCACTATCCGATTGGTTTGACACATCTTCGAACTCGACCTCGAGACTTGTCCAAAGAATAAATATGTTCAGTTTCATTCAGATCCGTTAAAAATTATAAAAGCTATGTTCGTGAAAAGCCGCGTTAAATCGAATAAATACATACATACATGAACTTTGAACAGAATGTATTTTTGAAGCTAACGGACGAACTGAATAGGAAAATAGCAACATTTTTCAAAAATTCCGTTATGAGGACAAATGCAATAATTAGATTTTTATGAAATCTACTAAAAATCAATAATTAAGATTGTTTATTAGCATTGACTTGATACTTACCATTAATAATTCCTTTTCAAATTCGACTAAATCAACAACATCTCGTTGAAGTTTTTCCCTATGAAAATTTTTGCCTTTATGGTTTTTAGAAAAAACTTCAACGACCTTATAAACAAATTCCTTGTATGCATCGTAGTCATTTCCCTTGTAATCACGATATTTAGCGGACAATTTTTCCCCCAGCGGCAAATCACCTGGTGAGATCTTTAATTATAATGATTAAATTTGAATAACGTTCTATAGATCATAATGATCGATTTATGATTGCATAATTCATTATAAATTGGTGAAAAAAATAATGATATGCTATAAAGTTCACCCCAATGTCATCATCCACAGCGCCGACGTATGGAAATATATTAAATTGGTAAAAAATATGGGAAGACGTTAATTGGAAATAATAATTATCTATTTTTTCCCAATTATAAGCGTCCTCGTCTCACTCTTCCTAGTCTTGTATAATGAACAAGTTTTTTTAAGAAATTTACTAGTAATTCAATTGATAAAAACTGAATTTTAAAGATTGTTCTTTGTTATACAATTTAAATTTAATTTAATGACGGAACGCGTTTCTTGGGCTGTAATGCGCACTAAATAGAAAATATTTTTTTCCAAATTTAAGTTTTGCCTTCCGATTTTCAGGTCTTAATAAATAAAATTCACATGTTAAATCAATAAATTATAACTCCCTGATAGAGAGCACATAGTCAGCTTTTTTGGAACTCTTTATGTCACATTTTGTTTCGCGTATATAGAAGATCAAAGTCACATTGTTCCGCGTAATATCAATGAACATAAAAGCTATTTCTTTTGACTTTAACTTCAATAATTCTGCACCTCAATCCCCTTTTCATTTTTGTAAAATGACAAAGCTCAAAGGACGATATTGATTTAAAATTACGATACTCCAAAACTACATTTAAAAAAAAAAAAAAGCTACTAGTCAGCTTTAATTCTACTATAACATTATTAATTTGTCCTTTAACACATTTCATCTCAAAACTAAGCCGTCAAAAGCAAAAAGTTCAAAGTCAAAAATATCTTGAAAGCCTAGAAATTTTACCCTTAACCCATTTTTCGAATTTAACCTTCTGTTAGTAATTACTAGAGATGATTAAAATTATCTGCGGATGCGCTATTTAATCATAGGATGTAATTCACATCCTGTTGTCGCGTTTAAATATTCAATGTCTCAATCATCAGGCTCACTTTCTAGTTTTCTTTGAAAACTAAATCTTGAATATTAAAAAAAAAATAAAAAAAGAAAATGTATTCAAGGATAATTATGTAAGTATTTAGTACAAAGCATTGTTTATACTCCATTAGTTAATTAATTTGAGCATTGGCTTTCTTTTCAGACTTTTCCTCGCGGCCTTTGCATTCGGGGAGGTAATAAGCTCATGGGAAGACAATGACGACCGCATAAAAGATCTCGGGTGGCTTTTTGATGTTGAAAATAATGAGGTAGACGACAAGGTAGGAGAACCTACTGTTTGTGATACTAACGACTGCAAAAGCCTGGGTTTGTATTTATTTACTACTTATTATTTATTATTAACAACTATTGTATGCCAAACAGTATGCATGCCTTGAGAAGCTCCTTTTGCTGCTCATTTTTTATGTTAGATAATCATCAAAATTTTTTTTTATCCTTTTTTACACATCATTTTTTTCTTTGAGTTTTTCAAAAATAGAACATGCAAAAAAAATGTAAAAATTACATTGTAAATAGTAATAAGCGTCGCTTCGTATAAAAAACTTTTCCTCGCGGCCTTTGCATTCGGGGAGGTAATAAGCTCATGGGAAGACAATGACGACCGCATAAAAGATCTCGGGTGGCTTTTTGATGTTGAAAATAATGAGGTAGACGACAAGGTAGGAGAACCTACTGTTTGTGATACTAACGACTGCAAAAGCCTGGGTTTGTATTTATTTACTACTTATTATTTATTATTAACAACTATTGTATGCCAAACAGTATGCATGCCTTGAGAAGCTCCTTTTGCTGCTCATTTTTTATGTTAGATAATCATCAAAATTTTTTTTTATCCTTTTTTACACATCATTTTTTTCTTTGAGTTTTTCAAAAATAGAACATGCAAAAAAAATGTAAAAATTACATTGTAAATAGTAATAAGCGTCGCTTCGTATAAAAAACTAGAGAAATTGCAATTTTAAATAACATTTTTGTAAATTTAAATTTTGAACGTTAATTTTCAAAGCTTTCAATGTAATAATTACATTTTACAATGTAATTTTTACAAAATCTGTAATAATTACAATCTGAAACTGTAATTTTTCTCTTTTTCTTTTTTCCGTGAACAATTTAAAAGAAAAAATTTTTTTAATTGATAATTTTTCAATGTCGTTTTTAAATTATTTAACCAAAAAAACAAAAAAAAAATTGACTATAAAATTAAATGTTTCGTATTATTAAAAATTCTTTGCATATACTTGCTGTCGAAAAATTTTAAGAATTGAAATTTTGACTGTCAAAATTCGTAAAAAATGCAGCATTAATATATTTTTTGAACAATAAAATTATTCAAATGAGATAATAACAAAAGTTACGAGACAGTTTTAAGACATTGATTTTTTTATTTAAAGTTTTTTTCATTAAATTTTTGTTACTTTAAAAAAATATTGACCTATAAATTTCTTTATCATCAATTGCTTACACATAAAAATATTTTTTTTTCCAGCCAAAGAATTTTTAAGTGCAATGAATGACTCCGTTAGTCCATGCGACAATTTTTATGAATTCGTGTGCGGCTCTTGGAAAGTTAATAGCCCCATTCCAAAGTATACTCCTGTTTGGGGCAGACCTTTCTTGTTTCAAGAAATCGTTTTTCGGCGTGTAAAAGGTAATTTTAATAAATTAAGTATTTATAATTTCCAAAAATTAAAAATTTTTTTAAAACTTGTTCTTTCTTACAGTAAAATTGAAATTTTTAATAAATATTCACAAAGAAAATTGTATTTTTATTTTCATATGCTATTATCATTCACTATTCCCCCTCTTAGCAACCGTTGCTTAGAAATATTAGCAACGCCCCCTAATAAACGTTGCTCAGCAACGCAGCAACGCCCCCTAGCAACAATTGTTCACAAATTTGACACCAACCTTTTATTTGGAGAAGATTTTATGATAAAGTTAATTTTAAATTAATAAATGAATTTATTATTATTAATTTAATAGGAATTTTGGGAGAAAAACCAAAACCAGAAGACATTTTGCCAGTAAGACAAGCCAAAAAATGGTACCGTGCTTGTATGAACGTAGGTAAGTACAAAAATTCGATAGAAAATTCAAATTTCAAACTTTGAATAAATAAAGGATTGAATTGAAATTTTTAGAGGCGCTTGAAAAAAGAGGATTAAAACCCTTGGAATCAATTCTGATGCAAGTTGGAGGGTGGCCGATGACCATTGACGCTGAAGAATGGGATGAAACCGATCACTCATGGCAGAGAATTGAGCAGCACTATTTCCAAATCACTGGCTCGTATATCTTCTACAAAGTGAATCCCAGCTGGTACAAGCGCTCGCTCGTTGAAGTAATTTTATTACGAATTAAAAATTAGTGATATTGAGTTTTTGATTGTCAATATTGAACTTTTTATTTTTCAGTTGTCGAAAGGGCCGCTTCCATTGTTGGACAAGCTTCCGTTCCAGTTTTAAAATTACACCGGGGATGAGTACGAAAATTACAAGGATTTCATTTCATCAGTTATTAAACAGTTTGTTGAGCACAACAGCGCTAATATTACAAGCAAGATGATTGATAAGGATGTTCGTGATTTGATTGAGTTTGAAAAAGCTTTGTACGAGGTAAATTAGATATTTACATCGACATTAAAATCTAAGAATTTATTTAATTGTGGATTTTTTTTAAAGACTTCAAAAACTGATCACAGAGATCCGATGACTATTGAAGATTTTGAAAGTTGGTACGATGAAAATACTGAAGACAAGGGCAACAAAGTATGAACAATTTTTTCTTCGATCAAAAGATTGTTTATTAATTTAATTCAAATTTTTTATTGACACAGATTAATGTTAGAAAGTTGATAAAAGGAGTTTATGAAATGATCAACCATGATACAGAGAATATCACGATGTTAAGATTTGATAATATGAATTACTTTGTTAAATTAAACGAATTACTGAACAAAACTCCCAAGCGAACGATTGGTAATTCATAAAATCATTAATTTTTTATATTTTTTAAAAATTTTAATCAATAATAACAGTGATGATATTTTTTAGTGAATTACATCCATTGGCATTTTGTTAGCAGTATGTTAGCAGCAACAACAGAAGGAATGCGAGATATTTTCTTCAAATTGATGAAAAATGAGTTCGGTGTTACAGCAAGGCAACCAAGGTAAAAATTTTAATTTAGTAATTTATTTAAGATGGTGCTGTCAATATTGCAAGAATTAAATTTTCAGAAATCTCTTTTCATTTATTTCTTAAAGAGAGATAGAGATAATTTTTGAAAGTTTCTTGTACTAAAAAAAAGTTAACTTGAATCAAAACGAAAAATACTTGAATCAAGTAAAATTTACTAAAGCCAAGAAAAATTTATTAATTTAAGAATTTTTTTATTCAAATCAAGAAAGTAAAGTTTTTTAAAATTATTTACTTGATTCAAATTAATTTTTTTTTCTGCATATTTTTATTATTGCAATCACATGCTTTGATTCTGTAATTTCAATTATAAAAAATATTAAATATATTATTTCCCTTGATTACATAAATTTTTATTGAAATTTAAAAAGCGTTTTTAGTGAAATAAAACAAAAACTGTGATTTTAGAAGTTTCAAAAATTTAATATCTTTTTACTGATTTTCTGTATATTAATTAAATGTTAAAAGATTTTTTATTGCAAAAATAC
The DNA here is from genome assembly GCA_000956155.1 of Cotesia vestalis. NCBI lineage: Eukaryota > Metazoa > Arthropoda > Insecta > Hymenoptera > Braconidae > Cotesia > Cotesia vestalis. Next base: position 19,190 of record JZSA01004430.1, on the reverse strand, counting down.
CCTATGATTCTATTTTAGGTGGTTGGAGTGTATAAAAGAAGTGAAAATGGAAGTAGCTACTGGATATGCTTTTACCAAAAAATACTACTCTGAAAAAACCGATCAGCATGTAAGGACAATGGTGAGCAATATCAAGAGCGAAATGAAGTTGCAAATTGAAAAATCAAACTGGCTGGATGACGAGACTAAAAAAATAGCTATTGAGAAGTTAGAGTCGATGGAACTGTTTGTTGGAACGCCTGATTGGTACAAAAATTCAACATATGTGTTGAACGCATACAAGGGGGTAATTTTTTTTTGTTTTTTTGAGAAATTGATGATTTTTTTAATGTATTTGGATTCATTAGTGGAATTTTTTATGTATTTAGCTGGTTATTGGTGTCAATCACTTCGACAATGTTCTAAGCTACGCAAAATATGAAGTCAGAGAAGATTTACGTGAAACATTGCGTGAACGTAGACGTATTTCACGGTAAAATAGTCTTTTCTTTGTCAATTGTCGCTAACATTTAAAATTCATTCTTATTATGGAGGGTTTTAATTTTTTTAGAGAAATTATGGATGTATTAGAAGTCAATGCGGCGTATGATCCATATGGAAACGCAATGCGTAAATATAAAAATATTTAAAAAAAAAAAAAGAAAAAAATAATAACAATTATTTTTCAGTTTTACCAGCTGCCGATTTTCAACCTCCATTTTTCACTGAAAAGCTTCCTCAAAACATAAACTATGGAATGTCTGGGGCAGTAATTGGTCATGAAATAGGACATGCTTATGATATCAACGGTATTTATTGATAAAAACTACATTGAAAAAAATTTCTTGTTCGAACAAGCTTTGGTTCTAAATTATTATAGCTCAGGGATAACAAATCATGTTATGATAAAAAAATCGTTTAGTTAGTTCAACAAAACGATTATTGTTAAGACAATAGATTTAGCGGTACTGAAAAGTAATTTTTTATTGCACAAAAAAACATTTCTTGCACCAAGAAAATTTTAAGGAAGACAAAAGTTGTTTTGGAGCAAGAAGAAATTTTTTTGGCTCAAGAAACTTTGACTTCATTCAAGAACTTTTTAATCTTCTTTAAAGTAGTTCAGTCATAAATGCTAAATTTTAAGAAGTTTTCAAAATTTGAAATATGGGTAATAGAATACGCAGTACATGTGCTGTTGAAATTTGAAATCAATTGACCGTACTACAAGTGAGATAATTGTAATTAAAATGACATTTTAGCAGACCGAAAAAAGTAAACTGTTATAAGTAATAGTCGATTTGTAATAGGTAATGATCAACTGCTAAAAATTAACATTTCAAACAGTAAAATCGTGATTTTAATAATCACTATGTAATATTTATCATTTAAATGCTACAATTTATTCTTTACATGGAAGAAAATACTATTTCAAACAGTAACATTCACTACGTGAATGTCTAAAATGTTAAAGTATAATAATTAAAAATTTTGACTTTGATATTTATCATTTTGTATTTCATTAAATTTAATTTTTGACAAAAAAATTAATTAAAAACAGGAATCACCATGGGTTTTGAGGAAAAAGAAATGGAAATATCCAAGCAAATAATGGAAATGTACTACAAGCGCGCTGAATGTTTCCTTGACCAGTTCAACAAGTACTACGGAGTCACCGAGCCCGTATATGAAGATACCACCCCATATTACGAAGTAATTATTTTTTCTTCTTAATACGGAAAAATCCCTCCAATAAATTTTACATTTAAAATTTTTTTAAAAGGACGGAAGTCTTGGACGCAGAACACGGGGCGAAAACATGGCGGATACAACAGGACTTCACGCAGTTTTCGAAGCTTACAAGACAATGCTCAAGAAGAATGGTCCCGACAAGAAATTACCCGGATTTGAGAAGTACTCTGATGAACAAATGTTCTTCATTGCTTTTGGATCGGTTAGTTTTAACTTAATCTTATTGATATAATCTCTTATAATTTAATAGGAGCGTGCCAACTCAAATTAATGAAATTTTTAGTTGTGGTGCATGGATTCTACCAAGAAATACGAAGAAATCCGTAAATCAAATGATGTACACAGCCCAACTAACTTAAGAGTGATTGGCGCGGTTTCTAACACCAATGATTTTGCACGAGCCTTCAGTTGTCCCAAAGGGAGCCCTATGAACCCAGAAAACAAATGTAACATTTGGAAGAACATCGATGAGGTTAAAAGTCCGGAAAAGCGTAAACACAGGAAGAGGAAACATCCATGGACTTTTGATTGGTGAACTAAATTGATCAGATTTTCTAAAGTTTTGACTGTATCGATATGAAATAATTATTCTAATAAAAGCATTCTATAAAAATGATAAATGATTGATTATTAGACTCGTTTTTGCCCTTGAAATAATTGTTTTAATCTATTAAAGTTATCAGGAAGCTAAGGTCTCAACCTTGCTTTATTAATAATGATAATTACATTATTTATTATGATAAAATTTCACGGAAGCAAGTTCCTCAGAGATAAAATTATCAAAAATTTCTCAAGGCGCATCCGTTTTTTCTCTATTAAAACCACCAAGAAGAACAATTTGAATTCAGTCTGACTAATTATTCCAGTCAGCAATGATCTTCAAACTAACTTTGTAAGTATTACTTCTTTTTGTTAAATTTATTCCATTTTTTAACAGTTTTTAATTAAGCAATAACATTTTTGAGGCTTCTGTCGCTGGGCGCAGCATTGTTCGACAATGCAGAGACTCATAGGGATTCGGTATTGAATATCGGGTGGCTTTTCGACATGGAAGGCCGAGCCGAAAAAAAATCAAGCGTTTGTGAAACTGCCAATTGCAAACTAATTGGTTCGTTCTTTTGATTTTATTTTGTGACAAGAAATTTTTGATAATTTTACTTTTGAATTGGACAGCTCAAGACTTTTTGGAGAGCATGAACAAATCTGTGGATCCTTGCGAAGACTTTTATGAATACGTCTGCGGACAATGGAAAAATGAGGACCTTATTCCACCGTGGGAGTCTACTTGGACTGTCTTTCAGAAGTACCAATTGTTGGTTTCTCAACGAATTAAAGAGATTTTGGAAACAAAGCCTGAATCAAATGATATTTTGCCAGTAAGACAGGCCAAAAAATGGTATCGTTCATGCATGGACACTGGTAAGTTGTTAAATTGGTAATATAGTTCATATCTTAAGCGTTTGTGCCATACGTAAATTGATCATAGTTTAAATTTACAAGTTTTAATAATGAAAATTTTCAGAGGCTCTTGAAAAAAGAGGTTTGAAACCAATCGAGTCAGTTTTTATCCAAGTAGGAGGCTGGCCCATGATCATCGACGCTGAAGAATGGGACGAAAATGACCATTCATGGCAACAAATTGAACATTATTATTTTGACGTCACCGGTTCTTATACCTTCCATAAAATCACCCCTGCTTCACCAGTTTCCGAAACTTCTGATGATGAATGGCCGGTAAAGTTTATTTCAATTTATAGTTATCTTAAATAATTAATAGCCAACTTTGAGGTTGATTTTTTAGTTTCCGTTCAAAAGAAAGCTCTCGAGATTTCCGATTGACACGCAGTACGCAGTGTATATTGAAGATCACCTTGAAGAGTATTCTGAATTCATCAAAGGAGTTGCTAAAGAGTTCACTAAGTTCAACAGCGCACAAATTTCCAAGGAGACTATGGCCAAAGACATTAAAGAACTGATAGAGTTTGAAGTTGCTTTGTATAATGTATGGAAGAAATGTTTTTAACAAAAGAGAATAAAATAGATTTGAATAATTTTTTATTGTTTTTCAGCTGGAATTTGATGATGAAGAAAATACTGTTGAGGAGTTTTTGAATGAATATGATGAAGCTCTTGAAGAAATGGGTTGTGATGATTTGAAGAAAGTAAGGGTTTCTTTTTTTGTTTTTTAATTAATACATTTTCATAGCTTATCGTTATTTTTATTGCCTTTTTATATTACAATATAATTCTTCTAGTTTTTAATCATACCAAAAAATTTTTAAATTAATTATAATTTAAAAACTAAAAAATACACTTTAATAAAAAATTAACCCAAAAGGCAATTTTGAATAAATTTTTCACAAGTTGAAATAAAAAAGGCGTAATTAGCAAAAAAAAAATCATTTTTTTAAAAGCGTGTTTTTAAGATATTTTTGTAATAATATCTACTAATAAAGAAATTAAAAATAATTTCATCAAAAACTATAATAAAATACGTCTTTTGTTAATAAAAATTTTTATTTTAAATTTACTAGAATTTATTTTACATTTTATTTCGTTTAATTTGCTATTAAAAAGTAAATTATAATTTATTTAATATTATAATTTTTAAATTTATTTTGACAGATTGATTTCCAAGATATAATTAACAGAGTATTTGATATGATTAATCAAGAAGTAAGTGATAAGACAAGGATTGAGCTTGCAACGCCAAAGTATTACGCTGAATTGACGAAATTGTTCAATGAAACTCCGAAGAGAACAATAAGTAAATAATAACAATTTGTAATAATAATTATTGTTATTAAATTTGTTGTATTACTTTTAAAATTTTCAGTCAATTACATTCACTGGAACTTTGTGAGAGATATGCTCGAGTACACGACAGAAGAAATGAGAAGTTTGAAGAACCAATTAGAGGACACCGTTTATGAAGCCGTTGAGAAGAAGCCGCGGTAAATTTAATTAACGTTTGACAAATAAAATGAAATACTTGATTATTATTATTTTTATATTATTTCATTTTATTTTTATAGTTGTAATATCATAAAAACTGTTTGTTTAGATGGCTTCAGTGTACTGATGAGATGAAAATGGTCAGAGCGTCATCTTACGCGTTTGTCCAAAAGTTTTATACCAAGGAAATCGACAAAGAAGTAAGAGAATAATAAATAATAAATCATAACTTTAGAGTTTAATTATATTAGTTATTTTCAAGTGACTCTTGTGTTCTTGGAAGAAATAATTTATTATGTCAAGTGGAAATAAGAAGAAAGCGTCAAAAGCCTGAACAAAGGCTTTGTAGACGGTAGAAAATATCTCTGAGATATTTAATTAATTTTCGGCTTTTTAGGTACGTGATATGACAGAAAATTCGCGAAAAGAGTTGGAGAATCTTATTGACAAAACGAGCTGGATGGATGAAGAAGCGAAGAAACTGTCGAAAGAAAAACTTAAGAAGATGAAAATATTCATCGGGTTTCCGGAATGGTACAAAAATAGAACTTATGTTATTAATTCTTACAAAGGGGTAATTAAACAATTTTGTAATTATTATTTTTTATTAAGTTATAGCGAAAAATCAAACTCCATAAATTATCATTAGGATGGCGGAAAAAAGCCGACTATTTTTATTTTTCAAGTCTTTTATCAAAATATGTTACTTATTCATATTTTAAGGGACATCGGTTTCACGGTTTGAAAAAAATCGTCTCTAGAATACTGTCCTAAAGTTTTAAATCGATCCGAATAAAAGTTTCGGAGATAAAGTTTTGAAAAGTTGTACACTCTAAAAAATAAAAGTCGAAATTCTTATTCATGGAAGTCGCTCTAAATTTTAAAAATATCAAAATTCGTTGATACTAATATTCAAAAGTAGCTCGAAAGCATTTTAAGAATTTTACTTTGTACACAGAAAAAAAAATGTTCTTGAATCAAGTATATATTTTTGAAGAGCTTAATATTCTTGATTTGAGTAGAAAAATTCTTGATTTAAGGAAATTTTACTTAATTCAAGAATTTTTCTTCTTGATTCAAGACAATTACTCTCTTCAAAATTATATTCTTGGTTCAAGAATTTTTCTCTTGAATCAAGTTAGTTTTTTTTTCTGTGTAAATTTTAAAAATCAAGCCCCCAAAAATTTTTTTATCGAGCTGATTTTTGAAAGGGAATCTGAAAACATGACAAACTAATAAATTTTTAGAAGAGATTCAAAAAAATAAAAATAATTAATTTATTTGCATCACTATAGTCGACATATTTAAAAAATTTCGTTTGTTTTTAAGATAAGAACCATGACTTTGACCATTAAAAAATGTTTAAAAATATATTTTAGTTATTAATTGGATCAAATCTCTTCGACAACATACTAAGTTACAGAAAGTATGAAATGAAAAAAGCTTTGTACAATGCATTCGATCCTACTGAAGAGTCTGCAGATCCCAAGTACGTAAAACCTATTGGTTAATTAATTAATTAAAATCACGAAAATAAATAATTTAAATAAAAAATTTTCAGTGAGGGAATCGACCCGACCATAGTCAACGCATTTTACACCCCGGATCAGAACTATATAGGTAAAAAAAACCATACAATACAAAAAGAACCACTTAAAATTGATCGATAAAAACTTTTTAATAAAAAACAGAACTACCTGCGGCGAATTTCCAGCCTCCGTTGTTCACCTCTCAGATTCCACGGTAATAAAATAATCAAATAAAACTCAATCAAAGCAATCAATTTCATTTATAACTTTTCAAATTTATGTTTATGATCGATCACAGAAGCGTTAATTACGGGATGGCGGGTACTGGAATCGGCCACGAAATGGGTCACGGATTTGACGTCTACGGTTAGACAGAACTTAAAATTTTTCATAAATAATTGTTTATTTTTAATTGTCAATAAATTTACTGATAAAAAATATCCATTATACGACGTAAACATTTATTGCAGGAATAAATTTTGGAGATAACGGCACCACGACCCAAATATCTTCCAAAATGTTGTCATTGTACTACAAGCGAGCAGAGTGCTTTCTCGATCAGTACAACAATTATATAGGAGTTTCCGAGCCTGGTTACGCGAGCTGGCTCAGATATTTGTTTAACTACCAAGGAAATAGTTTCGGCGCGAGAACTCAAGGCGAGAACATTGCGGATGTTACTGGAATCCAAGCTGTTCTTGAAGCATACCTTAAGACACTCGAGAAAGAGGGTCCAGATACAAAACTTCCAGGATTTGAAGAGTATAATGACAAACAAATGTTTTTCATTTCGTTTGCCGCGGTATGTTAATTTAAAAGTAATTTTTTTGTTGAGACAAAATGAGACCTTAATTGTAGTAGAGCCCTTTTGTTAAGACAACGGATTGATATTTTACGATTGTTATTTTTCATTTCTTCTCAATCGAAAAACTTCATGATAATTAAATAATTTTAAAATAATTTTTAGACTTGGTGCGAAGCTGCAACGGAAGAAGGGGCCGAACAAAATCTTCAGATAGATGTCCACAGTCCAGGTCGTTTGAGAGTTATCGGATCGGTATCAAACACAGAAGCCTTCGCGAAAGAGTTCAACTGTCCAAAAGGCAGTCCCATGAATCCTGAAGACAAATGCACAATTTGGGAAAACGATTCTGGACAAAGTCTTGTCAGACATTCAAGATTCCGCAAACGGAAGCGCATTCCCAAAATTAAAAACTGATAAAATTGATTGTGTCTGAATAAATAGTTCAAATATGTCATGAGTTATAATTATAATAAAACATTAACAGAATTGATTTATGAAATCTCTCACCCACACCATTAATTTACCTAATCCTGTATGAAAGTTATTAAACAGTTAGCTTTGATGTTAATAATTAAACTGCAAGCACAATTTGGATGAATAACAGATAACGGACATAATGAGAAGTTGATAATTTTGAATGCGATCTCGTTGATTATGGTTGTAATTATAAATAGAAATAGGCAGGAGTTGATAGTATAGGTTAATAATTAAATGTGTGATGATAACAGAGTAATATGTAAATGAAAACACGGATATCCGTCTGTTTGTGCTGGATAATGTAAATTGATAGACGTTAAATATCTCTTTAGATAAATATTAGCTATAAATACGCGCTGTTGTATAGTATACTAGAGGTTTTATAATTAAACACTCAGTGAAAATGGTTAATTTGAAGGTTCTCGTGCTTTCATTGATAATATCTGTAAATAAATTAGCGGCCGAAGTTTGTCGGACAAATGAATGTCAAAGCGTAGGTCAGTTTATCAACAGTTGTTGGTATCGTCATTATTTATTTTAAATATTTCAAAGGTATTTTTTGCCAATTAATCTCTTTTGATTCTTCATCAATCTCAAAAACTCAAATAACACATTACAGCTCTTGTTTTTTTCTATTAGCAAAAAATCCAACAAAATTTTTGACAAAAAAAAAGTATCAAAAATACTTTGAAAAAAAAAAAAAAAAAAAAAAAAAAAAAAAAAAAAAAAAATTGTTCTAAAAGTGTGATAGAAAATTTTAGTTCAAGAAATCGCTTGATTTTGTAAGACGAGTGTAGACCACAACCTCATCAGCTTCGCTTATGAGGCGTGCAAAAATGAACGATTATATTATAATATAAAAATGAGTAAATGCAATTATTTATTAATGAAGATTAGTAATTATTCATTAATTACTAATTGTTTATGATTTACAGCTGATGAATTTTTGAAAAGTTTGAACAAATCTGTTGACCCGTGCGATGATTTTTATGAATATACTTGTGGCGCATGGGAGACAACGAACAGCATTCCTGGGTACATACCATTCTGGAACCGGCCGCAATTGTTCCAAACTCTTGTTTACAAAAGAATTGAAGGTATGCAACCGTTCTGATTAATGAATTTCAATAGATTGACCCAAGACTTTTGATTGCAAGTAATATTATTCTTGATAGAAATACTGAAAACTGAGCAAGATCCAAGCGATATCTTGCCGGTGAGACAAGCTAAGAAATGGTATCAATCATGCATGGATGTAGGTAAGAATAATTCAATTATTGAAGATACCAGTGATGATTTTGAAATTTTAATTTTTACAGAAAGTATTAACACTCATGGTTTGAGGATTTTGGAATCGGTTTTGATGCACGTGGGTGGTTGGCCGATGGTGATGAACCCTGACGAATGGGACGAAGATAACACCTGGCAGAAAGTCGAGCAGTATTTTTTTCAATTAAGATCCAGTTATGTTTTTTATAACTTCAATCCTCCTGGAATTGGCCAAAATTCGGGAAATAACTTGAAAATAAAGCCGGGAGATATTCCAAAAATTGGGTACAGGGAAATAGACTTCCGTGATTATAGATCTAATAATTATAGCAGGTACACCGATTTCATTGTTACCATTGCTAAAATGTTTATAAAATATGCTCAAGCTGCTATTTCTGATGAAGTTATTAGAAAAGATGCCGAAGATATTGTTGAATTTGAAAAAGCTCTGTATTCTGTAAGTTATTTATGCATTAATTATTTTTGAGTTTCTGTTCTATGATTTATTCTTACAGATTTCATATCATTCTGAAATGTTTGAAGAAAAACATTTCTCCCTAAATGAATTCATTGAATTTTATGAAAATATTGCTGCAGATTTGAAGATAGAAAATGAAGAAAAAATAAAATTTTCAAAATTGATACAAAATGTTTTTGATATAATAAATAAAGATCATGATCCGATGATGAATGTTACTGTCAGAGATCAAAATTATTACGCTAATTTGTCAGTATTGTTGAGTAAAACATCTCCAAGGACAATTGGTAAATTCTGGTAGATTATTTTGCACGCCTCATACCGCGAAGCAGTTGAGGTACAGTTAGACCTCGTTGTAAGACTATTAGTTTCTTTCTCTAGCTACCGCAATAGCTGGTTTATAGAAGAGATAACATGTGGATTTTTTTGATAGGGCAAATATGCAATTTATTTTTTTCTTAAAAATGAATGAGCGTTATGAAGCGTGCACCTTAAAATTTTCCAAATTCTTAATACAAATTGCGGTATAACTGATTATTATGATAAAATTTTTTAGTTAATTACATCCACTGGCATTTCGTGTGCAATCTGATGATTTATTCTAGCGAAGATATAAAAGATTTGTTTTTTAATTTGGAAAATGAAGAAATCGGTATTGCTGAACGAAAACCTCGGTAAGAACTATTTATTTATTTTCATTTTTATATTGAATCTATCATGGTTAATTTTTTATCCAGTTGGCTTGAATGCATTGGAGAAATGGAACTAACTGACGCAGCAGCTTACGCATTCACTAAAAAATACTTCTCTGAAGATAGCGAACAAAAAGTAACTATCCTTTTTTCTATTCTTAATCTTGAAATTGCTGGATTTAAAATGGCGAATTCATTAAATTTTTAGGCGCAAAGTATGTTAGCCGCAATCCGTAAAAGTTTGCAGAAAATAATTGAAAAATCAAATTTAATGACCGGAGAATTTAAAGAAGATATATTGAGAAAATTGAAGAAGATGAAGATTTTCATAGGGTTTCCACAGTGGTATAAAAATCAGACTCATGTTGATAATATATTCAAAGGGGTATTTTTTTTTAGTGTTACTACATTTATTGCTTTTTTAAAAGAAATAAAGATTAAAATTTTTTAAAAATACAAAATTTTTAATTTGATTAATTTTTAAATATTTAATTGTTCATATGTTCGAAAATTCGCATTTTTTTAAATTATCAACATAGAAATCAATTTTGTAGGAAATTAAATATTCAAAAAAATTTTTACTTTGGAATTTTTTACTATGTAGCTCAAAAACGGTTCCACCGCGAAATCTCCCCAGACAAAATTTTCCGGGATTTTGTCCGGGGAGATAAAGTCGGGTCACCCTCAAAAACTGTGTAACGTTGAAGAAATTTGGAAAAAAAAGTGAATTAAAATTCACATTTTTTGAATGAAAAAAAATTAAATATAAAGAGTAAAGTACTTTGTTAAACTTTTATTTTATTTGACATTTTTTCTTTTAAAAAGCAATAAATTTTATATCTATACTCTCAAAACGTATTTTTTTTTTTTTTTAAGTGAAGAAATTTAAGTGAAATGATAATAATAATTAACATTTTATAATTTAATATTCCTACAGTTAAACATAGGAGATTGCTACATGGACAATATACTTAGCCACCGTAAATTCGCATTGAAGGTTGGATTAACAAACATGTTAAACCCAGCAAGTACTTACGAGGGGTAATCAAATATCACATGCATTTGTTTTATAATTGATAAATAATGACAAATGTTGAATTAATGATATATAACTTGTACAATGAAATATTTTAAATTCTAGATGGGATGTGGATCCAATTACTGTTAATGCACGGTACCAAAATAATATCATAAGTTCGTTTATTTAAATAATTATTATTTTATTAAATTACAACATGAATTGACTATTATTATTTCTGCTAAATGGAAAAATAATTTACAGATGTTCCAGTCGCAAATTTGCAGCCCCCGCTTTTTACGTCCAATCTTCCAGAGTAATTAAAAATAATTAGTTTACCATATTTGTCATTAATTAATTATTAATTATTATTTATATCACATCATTTTTAGATCAGTTAATTACGGAATATCTGGAGGAATTATTGGTCACGAAATGAGTCATGGGTTCGATAGCGAGGGTGAGTTGAAAATAATTATCATTTTATTACATTCCATAGTTATTTTTTCTTTATGTCTTTTTTTTTTTAGGACTTTTGATCGATGAAAATCAAGAGAAGAGAAAATTACCAGACGCGGTTATTGAAGTAATCAATGCTCGGATGGAATGTTTTGCTACTCAGTTCGACAAAATGTACACTGACAAAATTGGAAATATTACTGCAGATCAACAAGTATTAAGATTTTCTCTTTAGAAATAACAATAATTGAGAAATTAAATTGTATTTTCTCTACTAATGATCCTTTTAACAATATAAGCTCATCCTGATGTTACGCTCATCGAGACCTTTTATTTGAATCCCCACACGATTTTTTTCATATATTTTATATATATCACAAATATGAGAAATATAACATATATAAAATATATGGGAACAATCGTGTGGGGATTCAAATAGAAGGTCTCGAGGAGCGTAACATCGGGAGGACCTTACATTTTAAACAATGTCAATAACTAAGAAAAGACGTTGTATTTTGTCCACTGATGATATTTTCAACGATATAAGCTCATCCTGGAGTTACACTTATCGAGACCTTTCATTTGAATACCCACTTGAATTTTTTATTTATTTTATATATTTCACAAATTTGAGAAATATCACATATATAAAATATATAAAAAAAATTTGGAAAATGGTTGACCCTAAAGGCCATCCCTGCAACTTCCCGCTAATTTCATATCTAAGCGCTTAAAATTGCATTGTTATGACGTTATTGAGCTCGCCGAGCTCAAAAATATAATTTATGTGTTATTTTGGGCTCTCTGAGCTCAAAAAGATAGCTTCGAGCTCAAAAGTCTGATTAAAGTTTGATAAAACACTATTTTTTGAATTTTCAAACTGCAATAATTTTTGAATGACTGAACTGATTTTCAAGCGGTTGGCGGCATTCAACGCAGTTTTTTAAGCCTCATGAAGAATCTTTGAGTTTTTTCTCGAAGTTACTGAAATTTTATAACTTTTAATTGATTAAACGCTTTTAAACTTATTATTTTTATCGAAGTATGAAATCTACTTCCATTTCGGCTGACGAATGGTCTTGTTTTTTTTTTCCTTTTTCAAAGTTTATCAAAAATAGAAATAAGAGAAGTTTCGAATAGTTTTTTGGTTCCATAAGTTTATTTAGTTATAATTGTCCATAAAATAATTGATGATTGATTTTGTAAATGCAATATTACTTTTAAAATTTATTTCAAAAGTACTCAAACTATTTATATTGTATTGTAATAAAATTACTATGAATTTATATAAAACATTTTTTGAAAGAAGAAATGTTTTTTTTTTTTTTTTTAGTCTCCTGGACAAATGACACTAAGAGAAAATATTGCAGATGCTTCAGGTTTACTGTCAACTTACTTTGGTTTTATGAATTACAAAAATAGTACAAGTGATACAATATTGCCTGGTTTTGAAGAATTCACTCCTGAGCAAATGTTTTTCATTGCGTATGGAAATGTAAGTCAAATTATTCAAACACGGTACCTATAGTTTATCAAAAGTGATTCTTTCAAACTAATTACTATGATTGTCAAAAATATATTTATTAAATTAATTTAACTATTTATTCAGTACAATGTGAATTTTTTCTTCGTAGGTGTGGTGTGAAGCTATGATGCCTAAGTTCGCAGAAATGTTCATGAAAGACTCATCACATAGCGTCGGACGCTTAAGATTACTAAGTAGTGTTGCTAATTCTGAAGGATTTGCGCGAGCTTTCAATTGTTCTAAGGGAAGTTTCATGAATCCTGAGAAGAAATGCAATCTTTGGCAGGTTTCAGAATCTTAATTTGAACTTTGATTCAAGTTTTTAAGAAACAATTAGGTAATTTTTTTTTATTATTGTCTTCTAAAAGAGTATAAATTAATAAATAATATGAAAAAATCAAACATCTTTCTTTTTTGTAATTTTATACTAAATGAAGTAAAATTAATTAATTTTTTATCTATGAAAAAAAAAACAAATGTTTTAATTTAAATTAAATTTTTATTAATTAGTATCACTATAAGGAAAATTTTTAATTAATTTCCATTAGGAAAATGTTTTACATTAACAATAATTAATAATGATAATAATTCAGATATGTTTCTGTCTGTCAGTTAATATAAATTGATAGACATTTAGAATTTTATCAAATAAAAAAAAGGATATAATAGATTTAAATGTCAGTTAAAATTACAAATTTTTTTACTGGGAAATAAAGCGATTGTGATAATTATAATTACAAAATCCTTGAGTTGAAAAGATATTTTGAGGATGTATGGAAGATATGAAACCGATAGTACTAATGAGACTATTCTTCAATGAGTAGACAACAAGTGCATTCAGTGTTTAATATTGACTCTGACAACCAGCTTCAGAAATGATCTACACAATAGGGTTTGAATTTAAAGTTATAAAATAAGATAAAGCAACATATTGATAAAAATCCATTGTTAATATTTTATTTTTTAGACTATTTTTATTAGCAACCAGCTCGATTGGATTTTCAAGAAAAATTCAATCACGAGAGCCCGATGATTCTATTTCAAATCCGATGGGATGGTTATTTGATATTGAAGCAGAAAATAATGGAGAAAATAAAAATGAGCTGAGGGAAACTGAGACCGTTTGCCTTACAAAAGAATGCCGGATAATTGGTATGTATTGCTTTATAACTTACTTTTGTTGCTACAATTTTTTTTTAATAAATAATTTTTTAGCTGATGAGTTTTCGCGCAGTATGAACAAATCAGTTGATCCTTGTGACGATTTCTACAAATTTACTTGCCAAGGTTGGACTACAGCCGATGCTCCTTCGTACTCACCACTTTGGGCGCGTTATATAATGTTCCAAGAAGTCGTTTACAAGCGACTGAAGGGTATTTTGGAAAAAGACCAACAGCCAGACGATATTTTGCCGGTAAAACAGGCAAAAAAATGGTTCAAAACTTGCATGGATTCAGGTTGTTATTAATTTATCTCTGCACAATTCCCAAATACAAAATAATTTTCATTTAATAATTAATTAATTAATTAAATGCTTGTGCGCAGAGGGTCTGAATAGACGCGGCATAAAAACATTGGAATCGATACTGATGCGCGTGGGAGGCTGGCCAATTACACTAGACTCTGAAGAGTGGGACGAGGACGCTTATAATTGGGAAAAAATAGATAATTATTATTTCCAATTAACGTCCTCCCATATTTTTTACCAATTTAATATATTTCCATACGTCGGCGCTGTGGATGATGACATTGGGGTGAGCTTTATAGCATATCATTATTTTTTTCACCAATTTATAATGAATTATGCAATCATAAATCGATCATTATGATCTATGGAACGTTATTCAAATTTAATCATTATAATTAAAGATCTCACCAGGTGATTTGCCGCTGGGGGAAAAATTGTCCGCTAAATATCGTGATTACAAGGGAAATGACTACGATGCATACAAGGAATTTGTTTATAAGGTCGTTGAAGTTTTTTCTAAAAACCATAAAGGCAAAAATTTTCATAGGGAAAAACTTGAACGAGATGTTGTTGATATAGTCGAATTTGAAAAGGAATTATTTATGGTAAGTATCAATTCAATGCTAATAAAAAATCTTAATTATTGATTTTTAGTAGATTTCATAAAAATCTAATTATTGCATTTGTCCTCATAACGGAATTTTTGAAAAATGTTGCTATTTTCCTATTCAGTTCGTCCGTTAGCTTCAAAAATACATTCTGTTCAAAGTTCATGTATGTATGTATTTATTCGATTTAACGCGGCTTTTCACGAACATAGCTTTTATAATTTTTAACGGATCTGAATGAAACTGAACATACTTATTCTTTGGACGAGTCTCGAGGTCGAGTTCGAAGATGTGTCATACCAGTCGGATAGTGAAGAAATGACAGCAATTCAAAATTTTCAAAAAATATAAACTATTACACTTTCAATAACTTTTCCAAATAGCTTTTAAACGTGATTACATCAAATCTCTGTAATATATACCTGAAAGCTCATTAAATAAGCTTCAATTTCTAGGTTTAGTTGTTTTTGTAGACCCAAAATAACTTATTTTTTCATCTCTTTAATAATTTTCTTTTTGAAAGTTTTTGATCGACATAAAAATCTATATTTTTAGTTCAGCTGCCAAATAATTCTTTATCAATCATAAACTTTTCAAACAGATTCGTGAAGATGAAAACGACGGAGATGGATTTCAGCGACAAAGAATTAGCAGATTTATTGATTTTTACGAGTCAGAAATAAAAAAGTCAAACCTTGAAGCCTTTAAGATTGATTTTAAAAAATCAATAACTGAATTACTAGCTATGGTCGATCAAAATTACACTAGTTCAATGAGAATAAGCGTCAAAGACGATGTTTACTTTCCAAAGCTAGCTAAGCTGATGGAGAAGACACCAAAAAAAGTTATAAGTAAGTTAATTGGCTACCTTATTTAATTTATTAAATTGGTTTGATTGACAAATATTTGACCAATTATTTAATAGTCAATTACATGCATTGGCATTTCGTGAGCAACATGCTTGAACACACAACCGACGAAATGAGGAACTTGATTTTCGAACTGATGGAAAAGGAGATTGGTGTTACTGAGCGAGCTCCAAGGTAGAAATTAGTAATAAAATTTAAGTAATTATGTGTAATCAATTTAATGGAAGAGTTTAATTAATTTCAAATATTTGGAAAGGTGGAGGGAGTGCGTTGAGTTGACCAAAATGCAGGAAGCGGTAGCATACGCTTTCATGAAAGAGTATTTTCCTCGAGAAACCAACACTAAGGTCAGTAACAGCAATCAAATTGATTGATCGTTGCTTCTATTAATTATTGATGACTTAATCAGATGCAAGAGGTGATTAATAACATACAAGGCAGTGTCGAGACATTGATTGATAATTCGAATTTTATGAACACCGAGGTAAAGAAGGCTTGGATAACCAAGCTCAGGAATATGAAGTTTTTAGTCGGGTTTCCTCAAAGCTTTCAGAACAATTCCGCCATCATCGCTTCTTTTCACGGGGTGATTATCAAATTATCAGAATCTAATTTACTGAACCTAACTAACTGGTTAATTTATTGTTGTAGTTAATTATTGGTTCCGATTTGATAGACAATAATTTGAGTTATGATAGATACAAAGTGAGATTCAAGTTAAAGAATTTTATGACGACGGGTCCTATAGAGGGGTATGTTACAATAAGGATCTAATGGGTTAAAAAAAAAATTAACTTAATACAAGAGAAGAATTCTTGAACGAAAAAAATCAATTTGAAGAGATGCTTTGTCTTGCATAAAGACGGTATTTTTGTATCAAATAAATTAAGAAAAATTTCTCAGTTAAAAAATTTTTCTATTTTAATTAAGATGAATTTCTTCAAGATGATGTTTTTAATTCAATAATTTTTTTCTTGAATCAAACTAATTTTTCTTCAATTTAGATATTAAATGGTTCATAATGAGCACTAACGTCTTGATTAAGATTTTTTTAATAAGATAGGGAAGAACCAACGGTTTTGAATTCTTTGGTGCTATTTTTAAATACTTTCTCTCTAAATCTGAAACAGTGAAAATCACTGGAAATTAGTGGTATATTCACTATTTCACAGTTATAAGTATACCACTTGGTATACTTATAACTGTGAAACAGTGAAATTCCACTGATTTATTTTAAGAGAGTTGGAATTCAATGATTGTGCAAAAAATTGTAATGTTAAAATAATATTTTCACAGAATTTTTTAAACGCTTACATTAATAAAAACAAAATTTATAATGCTATTTATACAATGATTTGGACATCAAATGTCCAAAAAACGGTATAGTATCCGTAAACAGTATTTCTACCGTATTTGGGATTAGACACGTTTGCTTAAAAATTTTTCAAAAATGTTGAATAAGACGTTGTTGCTTATAAATTATAATCATATGTATATGAATGAAGTAATAATAGATTTTTTTTTTAAATAGTTGGTCGACGGAACCATTGGAAGTTGGAGCAAGTTATGGTGGAAATATTGTAGGTAAGTTTTCGTGAATTAATTATTAAAATATTACAATTTATATTAGTTGATTTCCAAAAATTTCAAATATTTTGAATATTAAATAGCTCAGAAAATTCAAAATGGTCAAATAGTTTAAAAAGGAACCATTTAAAAAAGATTACCGATAGTGAGAAATTCAGAAAAAAAATTTTGATCTTTTCATCCCTTTAAATTAATTTTTTAGTTTTTTGACAATTTTTATTATTTTTCTTTTTGGGTCAGAAAACTTTCAAATCACAGAATTGTTCAATAAAAAGTGAATGAATAATTAATAATATTAATTTCTTCCATTATTTTAGTTCAAAAAAATATTCATGCATATTTACTAGTAATTGATAATTTGAAAATGAGGAGATTAACCAATCACAGCACTGAAGCTAATTATATTTGAAACTTTATAAGTATATTAAACATTATATTAATTAATAAACAATTTGTTTACAGTTGTACCTGCGGCGCTGTTTCAGCCTCCGCTTTTAACTCCAAATTTACCAGAGTACTCATTATTAAATGATAGTTATTACAATATTACCAATGAATGAATTGCTTTTAATTAACTCCTTGATTATATTTGTAGATTCGTTAACTATGGCATACTTGGAACGACTATAGGCCATGAAATCGGGCACGGATATGATGGGATGGGTAAGACCCTATTTTCATGCACTATGTAATTAAAACTATTGTTTATTATTAATTTAATTTTTGTGGTTTTTAAGGAATATTCGACGATGAAGATGACGAACGAATTCCGATAACGGAAGAGGATGAGAATATTGTTTTTGATAGCTTTAAATGTTTCTCTGAATTTTATGAAAAATTAATGAATAAATCTGATCATTCAGAAAATGTAATTGCGAAAAATTTTATTAATTTAATTTATTGTAAATATTATATTAACAATAATTATAATTTATATTTGCAGGAACTCAGTTTCGGTAATCGTACTTTAGGAGAAAATTTATCAGACGCAATGGGAATCCATGCAGTGTTCGACGCATACAAAAAATTATTATCTAAAACAGGTGGTTCTGATAGAAAATTACCAAATTTTGAAGAGTTTACTGATGAGCAAATGCTGTTTATTTCTTATGGAAATGTAAGTGAATATTTTTATCTTAATTTAGTTGAAATTTTTATTGTTTGATGTATCAAGAAACTAACTTTTGAATATTTCAGATGTGGTGCGAGATAGCAAACGAGCAGTTTGCTGAGAAACAAAGAAGAAATGACGTTCATAGTCCAGGTCGCATAAGACTATTGGGTGCGTTAGAAAACAGCCCGGAATTTGCAAAAGCATTCAATTGCCCCAAGAGAAGCCCCATGAATCCGGATAAAAAGTGCAATATGTGGGAAGCTCAAGTGAAACCTAAAAGCCGTCGACGTTATGGAAAACATCATACGTGGATTGTGAATTGATGTTATTTTAGTCGATCCTCGTCATTTTTTAAATGCAATAATTTTTACAATCAGAAAAAAAAAATAATAATAAATGAGAAATAAAATAATAATAAAAAGGCATGTAAAAAAATTTATTTTTTCAGTAAATTTTCATCCTTTCACCATTCTTAAGGTAGTTGTCAAGGTACAATATTGTCAAAAAATTAGAAATTATATTATTTATGAATAATTAGGCGGTCAAAAAATTTTTCTATTTTTTTTTTTAAACTCGCAACAAATACATTAAAAGACTGTCAGTTTTTT